>SNQN01002499.1:0-39498 GCA_008642245.1 Bassia scoparia | reverse complement strand
ATCGGGATTTCCCCGATCTGAATCCGATCCGAAAAATTTCGGATATCCAATCCGAAATATCCGACCACCAACTTTCCGATCCGATATCCGAAATTTCGGATCGGATATTCAAAATTTCAGATCGGATCGCGGATCAAATGCATATTTTTGTGTTATTTTTCTATTATTTTTCCATATTATTTTAATATTTAATGAAAATATCAGATATTCGAAATATCAGAAAGTGCAAAAAAATCCGATTTGAAAGTTTTCGGATATCCGATCCGAAACCATAAAAATCGGATCGGATATCCAATTTTTCAGATCGGATCGATCGAATCACGGATCAGATATTTTTGAACACCCCTAATAACAGCGYCAACACAAGGAGAGAGAAAAACAGGAGGTGGAAGAGAGAGGAAGGCGGTGGGAATGGTGAATGGCGGAGGAAGCCGGTGAAAGAGGAGAGAGAAGTGAATGAGATGAGAAAATGTTAGAGGAGAGAGAACAAAGAAGTCTGAGAGAGAGAGACGCTWGAATGAGAGGAGTGAAGGTTAAGGTTTGTTTTATTAAGGGTCGAGTTTGATGATGAGGCTGTTGGTTATGTTGTGTTATTGGGCTTGGGCCTAAATGATGCGGTTTCATATTAACCGCAGCTTTTGCGGTCCAAATGTTGCGGTTATCTTATTAACCGCAGCTTTTGGTATTTAAATGATGCAATTTTGTTAATAACTGCATTTTTTGTTATTTAAATGTTGCGGCTTTTTAACAACCATAGCTTTTGGGCCGCAGCATTTGAGCTTTTTTCTARTAGTGAAACCTAGAATTGTAGYTAAAGATTTTCACTAAGTGTAATATGAGAAGATTAGGTGTTAAGGTTGGTTTATTTTGGGATTAATGCAAGGATGGATTAATATGGGTGGACCGACAAAAGGTGGGATTATTCCCATCAATTTTCCTAAATTAATTAAAAGGTAGTTAATTTTAAAAGGCGGTGCTCACTAAATTTTGAATTTTAAAAGGCGGTGCTCACTAAATTTTATTTTTTATAAGGTATTTATTTTAAAACCTTTTTTTATAAGGTAATTATTTTAAAACTTTTTTTTATAAGGTAGTTATTTTTAAAATGAGCTTTTTATAAGGTTGTTATTCACAATTTTTACTTAAATTTATGGTGGAAAACGGTTTTCCATTCATAGGGGAAATATTCATTTCTTTTCTCAAGCAAGTTTTCTTCATACTAAGAAAATGAATTTAGGAAAACAAGTTTTATACAAACAATGGAAAACAATCTTAATTAACAGTTTTCCTTTCATGGAAAATCATTTTCCATTGAAAATGTTTTTTTTTTTAAAACAAATGAAGCCTTAATTGTTAAAGTTGAGTTTATCTATATTCAACTGAGTGCAATCAGTTGTCATTTAGATGAGAATAATTAGTTCTATTTTTTAAAAGAAATAGACATTTCATTAATTGAAAGTCATAATCATCTACAATAATCATCTAAAAAAAAATACAATTTAATAATCAAGAAAAATTCTTCTTCTAATAACTATTACTGATGAGAAACTAAATCTGAAGATAAAATATGTCGCCGATTTTCGCTGAAATATACTAAGCTTGCTTGTATTAACATTTTCTCTTCTCGTTTCGCTTATAACAAACACCCATTTGCTTCCAACAGTTTACACCCTTTGGTGTTTACCTATTTTCCCAAAAATTCTCGCTTTTCAAGCAATTTCAGTTCTGCTTGGATGGCTTCTTTCCATTTCGGTCAATCCTTTCATGCAACATTCATTACCATTCTAACTCGACATACATTTTCATCATGTGTCAATCATTGCTACGAATAAGCAAATATTTCATTCATGACATCTTTTCTATCATTGAATTCTAGTTGAAACATAATTAACTAATTTTTTACCACATTTCCCCAGAAAAAACTTTTTTAATGATAACTTCATCCAACTAATTTTTTACTTCCTCCGTTTTTTTACCCATTGAAAAATTCGAAAATCGAGCAAAATTGTAATTGATGAGGTATGATGAGTATATTAATAGTAAGTGGGTCCAAAAAGAGAGAAAAGTTAAATAAGTGTATTAATGAATATTTTAATGGAGTAAGTGGGAAAAATTAGTGGACCCACAAAAAAGATGATTGAAGAGGATTAATGAAATATTTTAAGTGGGTTTTAAATCCAAAAAAGGAAAAATAGAAGAATGATGCATCTTTTGGGAAATTTTACCTAAATGACAATGGGGCAACTAAAAAACGGAGAAGTATTTTTTCATTTCCCAAGTTTATTTCAAGAATGTTCATTAGAGTGTTGTAATCCCTCTTAAATCTTTAAGCCACTCCAATCATCCCACACGGCACACAATGAGTGATATTAAATTCACCTTATGTTGGTCTCTACAATAGAATGATCCACAATTACATGGTTACTAGATTGTTTGCACGCGATGCGTGCTTTGTTATGTAAATTTCAAAATGCTTTAAAATGAAAAATTCAAATTCGGAAATTATTTTAGCATTTTTTTTTCAATTTTTATATTTGATGAATCTTCTATTTTCTTTGCAAATTAATTAGCTCATTATTTAACAAAAAAAAATGAAATTGTTAGGAACTTACTTTTATTATTTTGCACGTGATACATGGTTTGTTATGTAAATTTCAAAAATGCTTAAAATGAAAATTTCAAGTTAGGAAATTATTTTAGCATTTTTTCAAGTTTTTTTATATTTGATTAATCTTTCTATTTTCTTTGTAATTAATTAGCTCATTTATTTAAAAAATTAATTATTTATAACTTCTTTTATGTAAGTGGTGTTTTAAATTTTTAGTGATATCACCTTTTCTTCCATATTAGAAAGGTCAAGATATTTGGTCATTTAGTATTAATGACATAATTTATTCATATAATTTTAATTTGTTTTTTTAGTGAAAATTATGCATTACCTTATTACCCTTCATTAAGGGTAATTACGTATTTTGAGAGGGGGGACACCATCTTCCTCCCCCCTTCTCTTATATAATAGAGATAATAAAACTCATTATTACTTGATGAACATGTAGATCGCATCCTCAATAGCGACGCCAATTGCAAAATTATACGAACCCATCCATGAATTTAATCTTTCAAATAAAAACCTAAAATAATATTTCAKTCTTCCATAAAGGAAGAAAAGAAAAACAAAACTTAGACTCCCACAAAAAAGAGAGGAAAAAAAACCCCAAATTGAGAATAATGGTGATCTAAGCTAGCAAAACTTTAGCAAAACATTTCACCTATTTAGGGCAAAGGCTTTGAGTCGGCAAGAGTTGAGGCCAAATTTCTCTTGTCCAAACCCTTTATGTTCTGACAGGCCAATTTCTAAGCATYACAAAATAATTCAAAGTTGTTCCAAACCTAAACGTTTTTCTTAAAATAAAGGCCGGAACCAAGTTTGGCACAAAGATGTTTGCCCTAAACCCCACCAGCTCAAAACCGTTATTTTCAAGCCAAAACAAAGATTAGATAAGCATAGCAAAATTAAAGATACACCACAGCTGAGGAATTTTCCCTAGTTGATAAGAGCCTTAGTTTCATTTCATCTCCTACTTTTATATGTCAATAATTCTTTATCAAAAAACAACTTCGCAGACCATGGAAGAACGCCTTAATTATCAAAATGTTCGACACAAAGATAGGCTACATGTCCCTTATGAAGAGGCTAAAGGCTCGTTGGCAACTAAAGGGAGATTTAACCCTCACAGACATTGGAAATGACTACTTTGTGGCTCGATTTTCCTCTGTTGATGATTACAATTTTGTCATGACTCAAGGACCCTGGATGRTGGGGGATAGTTACCTAACAATCAGGAAATGGGTACCAAACTTTGTCCCAGATGATACTCCGATCAGATACCTCACAYCTTGGGTTAGAATCCCACACCTTGCAGTGGAGTATTTTGATGAAGCATTTCTRCGGAAGATAGGYAACAAAATTGGGAAGGTGTTAAGGGTGGATAAAACAACAGCAAATGCAGAAAGGGGGCAGTTCACGAGATTGAGTGTGGAGATTGATATCTCAAAGCCYTTGCTMTCCAAATTCTGGTTGAGGGGAAAGGTRTGMAAAATCCAATATGAGGGAMTAAAGATGATCTGTTTCACTTGTGGAAGGGTAGGATTTAAAGGGACCTCATGCAACTGCCAAAACGTGGAGACACCTCAACCTGGAGATTGCCAGACTAACATTCAGCAAAAGGATCCATTAGAACCAAGGCCTGAAGAACAAACAGACTTTGGAGAATGGATGTATGTCAAGAAGCCATGGAACAAGAAAAAGCAAGGGAAACAAGGCCAAGGAACCACCATTCTGGGTAGTTTGCACGGAGGCGCTGCACCCCCAAAAANAACAAAATTGGGAAGGTGTTAAGGGTGGATAAAACAACAGCAAATGCAGAAAGGGGGCAGTTCACGAGATTGAGTGTGGAGATTGATATCTCAAAGCCYTTGCTMTCCAAATTCTGGTTGAGGGGAAAGGTRTGMAAAATCCAATATGAGGGAMTAAAGATGATCTGTTTCACTTGTGGAAGGGTAGGATTTAAAGGGACCTCATGCAACTGCCAAAACGTGGAGACACCTCAACCTGGAGATTGCCAGACTAACATTCAGCAAAAGGATCCATTAGAACCAAGGCCTGAAGAACAAACAGACTTTGGAGAATGGATGTATGTCAAGAAGCCATGGAATAAGAAAAAGCAAGGGAAACAAGGCCAAGGAACCACCATTCTGGGTAGTTTGCACGGAGGCGTTGCACCCCCAAAAAATTCAAATTCAAATTCAATTTTCAAATTTAAATGTGGCGGGTGGATCACGCTTTCAAATCTTGGATGACCAAAATGAGGAAAATTCGGAGGGATTTGTTTCTGAAAATAATGCAGTAAATCAGGGGCAAAATATTCAAAATTCGAATATTGCCTCTATTTCCCAGAATAGTCGTGGAGTTAATGACCAAGAAATCATTAACAATATGAACAAAATCTCCTTTAATTTAGGAAAGAAATCCACTGAATCAGTCCTTTCCAACAAAGGCGGTCTCCAGAAGCAACCAAGTGAAAGGAAAAAAACTGTGAGTCAGTCGAATAAGGCTAATTCAAACTTATCTATGCGAATTGCGAACACAGAATCTGCCAAACAAACTATTAAGCCTACAGCTGAGCAAAGTCCAAGTCTCACTAAGGATCCTAAGGCGACTCCAGAAGCACAAACCAAGCCAGTCCAATCCCTCGAGGAACCTAGCAACGCACAACAGGATCATAATGAGCCTAACAATTCCATTGACTCAAACTGCTCAAATCCCACCGGAGAAGATCATATGTGTTGGGAGTCCGATGGCTCAACCCTACATGGGCCATCGTAGACCCCCTGATACATCAACTAGAGATGATCCATCATGGATGGAAACAATGATGACCCATCAGAGTTGATCTTAACTCTGAAATTCCCAACAATCTTAATCTGGCTATAGGCAATTTTGGATGCTTTCCAAAACTGTAATCCTCAAACGAATATAATGAGTGTGAACCCACAACTTACCTCTTCCTTACCTCCAATTAAATGTATGGTTGGAATGTTCAAGGGGCAGGAGTAAGGCTTTCTTATCTGCTTTGAAGGAAATAATCAAGGTTAACAAACCTAATGTCTTAGCTTTGGTTGAGACCCATATGGTGGCGACCATGCCGAGAGAGGCGAAGATTATTGGCTTTGAGGCCATTCGTAGAGTTGATGCGAATGCGGTTTAGTGGGGAATATGGTGTACTGGCCACCAACTTTGTCACACGTACAAGGCTGGGGCAAACTTCACAATAACCTTAATCTTGAAACACTCGTCGAGGGGAAATTCCTGATTTTCTCTGCGTGTATGCGAGCCCCAACCCCACTAACGCAAGAATTATGCAAGAATGAAAGCCTACGCAGCAGCCATAACAAACCCTAGCTGTTGGGGGAACTTCAATGAACGAGGTTTGGGTGGGAACGGAACATTAATACAGCAGAGACTACACGAAGAAATGCACGATTCAACGAATGATTGATGAGACTCAACTGCTGGAAGTCGAGTTTTCTGGTGCATTCTCATACCTGCACGAAACTCGAGTGAGACTCGTCGAAGTGCACGACTAGATCGTGCATTGTGCAACACGAATGGGGCTACTCTAGAGAATGCTCGAGTTAAAACACCTCCCTGCTGTTCAAAGTGATCACTGTCCACTTCTATATGCCCGAATGGATTGCACCTCTTAATAATATTAATAGGCCGTTCGATTTCATGCGCTGTTAACTATGAGGGTTCAAAGATTTTGTGGAAAACAAATGAACAATCAATCCCACTGGTTCCATGTTGGCAGAACTTGCTGATGGTTTACAAGAATGGAACAAGGACACTTTTCACAACATCTTCACTCTACTGCACCAAAAAAAAAAAAAAAAAAATCTTTATAGAAACATGATAAATAGTCGTAGAACGACGATGATGTTCCTAGAAGATTCATATTAATATTCAACTTGCTTGTTGCTCAAATCTTCCAATTGCTCCAAGTACACCCATACTACACCCGTTTCTCATACTAGACCCGTTTCTGCTTCTTGAAAWATCCTTGGTGATAGCAAGGGGTTGGCGCATCATATTTTCAAAGAACCTTGATTACATCAACTAGCAGTATTCATGCTTTTGTTTACAAAATTGATTAGAGCAACAAATTACTTGTACCACTAAGGAAACTTTTCTCTAATCAGAACACAATAGTGGAGCTCCATGGCACATCTCCTCTGCAACACACAATTAATATATGTCGAACACAATAACGCCGTCTACAGCCTTTAGGGGATGGCTTTTACTCAAAAGTTTTACTTGCTCGTTTCCATGTTACAAGCAGTCAAGATGAGATCGCTTTGSCAGAAACATCTAAGCTGCAATGACAAAATGGACTACATAGTCAATAAACATAAGCCAGTATTTACCTATTGCAACCATGTAATCACAAGAGTACCGAAATGGTTGCAAGTTGCAAGTTGCAAGTTTGCAAATTGCAACCATTGTCATTTGAAAATAGCATATTAAAACATTATCAATTGTCAATAATGGAGAATATTACCTATTATGCCATTATGAGTATTTAAAATGGTTACAAATCAATCTAGTCACAGCCAAATGTCCAGGTTTTTTCAAAAAGCAACAATGACCAAAATACTTGTATATAGCAACAATCTTCATTAATAGCAATTCAAATATCATCAAATTCCAAAACAGACCAAAAGGATATTCGGTAGTTACAAACGACTTTATGAGAAATCAAGCTACTGAACACTCAATAGTTCAGTTTAAACTCTTAAAGAGAAAAATCAAGTACCAAAAGACTTTGCATATTGCAACTATGTCCTTCAATAGCAAATTGAAAATATTTTCAGATTTCAAAAAAGGGAAAATTACCAATTTAAAGTATTTCTAYTGGTTACAAAAGTCATAGAAGAAACCTAGCTAATGAACATTCAATATGACCAAACCAGTTTCGATATAGAAAAGGAAAAGGGGGAGACGTGTGACTATGTGAAAGAAGAAAGTGAGATCATTGCTCCAAAAAAAATAAGTGTGACATCTGTTTTACTTTTTAAACTCCCTAAATAGTAAATGTAACACTTAAAAAAACAATGACGGATTTACTGAAAAAGATCGGATTGCAATGAAAAAGTTCACAAGGAAACCAGACTAAAAAACAGAGTTAGATGGCAAAAGTTGAACACATGCACAGAAAGAGAAGGATAAAATCCACGTGATAACTGATAGGCACCTCATTTGAGTTAGAAGCTAGTCAGCTAAACAAACACAAGACAACATCTATTGTCGGACACTGTAAAACTTTATACTAACAGCTTTCATCTTACCCATTGTATTCACCACTCAAAACAGGAATAGTAAGAGTAATACACATGCTGCACACTTGAACAAAAGATTAAGTTACACTGCAAAGTCAATTTTGCTGGAAAAGATAATTGTATCAACAGATGAATAGCTGATCAAATAGGATGGATCCACTAAAAACACCTTCATCCCTAATTCTATGATTACTCTTCCACTTCCACRCCTACAGAGAGAATAATCAGTGAACAGCTCCTTCATCTTCTGCTCTTCAGCTCTCCTTTATCAATCAATCATAAAAGGGGTCGGCTAACATGAGCCAAAAGTGATTATTCGGGAAGTCATCGACATAAATTTTCCTCCTCCACTCCCTACGATCGAGAGCCTCATTCTCTTGCAAATCCAACTGCTTCAGATCTTTTTTAACTCCTTTCCCACCAAGTCATTTTCGGTCTCCCTCTACCTCGTTTAAAATTACTCTCTATGTCCTTAGAAAATAGTTACTTTTGCTCTTTAGGCTGTCCTCAAAACATGGCTAAATTTCTTATTTAGGTTGCTTGTTCTCCTCAAGCTACTCTTTACATTTTCACATACCCCGCATGTCCACAACGTAAAAGAAAAAATCAATTAACTACTTAATAGTCAAATAATTACGTTGAAGTAGAAAAACTCTTGGAGAGATTCATACCGAAAGCTTTTTATATGATAATTGATGCGGGAACGTCATGCAAATTGCTCATTTTGGAGGTCCTTGATTCAATGATGACGATGGCTATTTGATTAGACCGTTAGAATCATGACATCGGTGAGACTATGAATGACAAAAGTCCCTCTTTATTTACTTGCCATAAGGCCTCTCATAGATTTTGGTTGTTTTAGCCTCATTTTAGTGGGACACAAAACCCACAACTGTGTTCATACAACAGTGGAGCAGGACACTTAAGCAGACTACAGACTTTCCTCACAACTTTAGCCTTCACCACGCCACATCCAAGGCACAGGGTTTCTCGCTGTCGTTGTATTGTGTTTTTCATGCCTTGTAGCCCTTATTTGTCTTGTTTTGTTGACATTTAAACTTAAACAAAGCCTATGATTGGCTACAGTTTAGGGCTCATTAGCCTCATTATCAATAGGCTTGCTTGTAGTCAATATGAATGATATGAGGCTTGATCTCTCCTAGGTCCTTTTTGGACCATTCCTCTATTTTGAGAGACATTAATTTCCACTTTGTGAAATGGTTAGCGAGTGATTAAGTCTTGATTCATGCTACTTAGTGTTGACTAAATCAAATTCGTAGTAAAATTGTGAAATTCTACCAAAGCTTCTAAAAATATGGGAAAATCACATGTTGATTTAAAACTTGAATTGATGAAATCCAATAATTACAAAGTAATTACGTTGCATACCTTTGTCATTAAGATCAACAGACAAACCATGATTCTTCAGCTCTTTATCCACTAAGCCATAACTTGCACAAGGTAACCCAAGCTGGCTCCTAGAGCTGGTGTTACTCCTAGTAATATGTTCGTCGATGACTGGAGTCCTCATTGGATGGTTCAAGTACATCTCCAAGCCAGATGGAGAAGAGCTTATCTTCCTTTTCATCTTAAATTTACCCCTGGAGAAATGTGTAAGAGGGACAAAATTTGAATTAAATAAAGAGCAGGACATAGACACAATTTTAAGACATTAGATCAGACATATACCTATCCTTTCTTTTTTCTAAGTACCTCTGCAATGAGACCTGTCTGGTTGACTGATTTTCAGCATCTGCCACACAATTGCAACAGAACAATGAGAACAGTCACTTTTTAGTCAATCTCTGATGAAGCTTCTTTACTTCTATATGATCCAAAGTTTACAGCAGAAGTTGCTTATCATTACAAATAGATATATTAATTATATAGTGATGATAATGTTAAAAGAATATGTAACAGAGGGCGCACGCATATATCCTTTTTGACAGACTGCTCAAAAATCGAAAGGCAGCAGTAATATAATGACTCTGAGAATGAACATAACCAGCAGAGAATATGTGATCCACCAGAACACAGGTGAACCATGATAATACATATTTAGCACAGAACAAGGCAGCATAATAGCTCAGGCAACATTTACAMAGCTTTTTAAAATCCACAGCAGCAACTAAATAATCATAGTGCTTTAGTTTGCAGGTCCATCTTTAACAACAAATACAAATCTGAGTTACTCACAAACATTCAACAAACAACACTTATTCTCTCCATAAATCACAAATTATATAAGTTTCAATTGTGAACTCTAAGCAAAAATATAAATTTAAAAGAGGAAACAATTACTTAAGATAACAAGCAGTCTCTTTATCGTGTTCAAGATATTACCAACGTATGATATTTCTGTGCGAAATCAATCGAAGTATCAACACTCAATTACTCCCCCAAAACCCCATGTGCAGCACCCTAACAGTCAACTTGTCACGGCCTAGGCTTTCAACGCRGGAATGTGAAGCTAATTGACGGCACAAGTGCAACCCTTTGCTAAGAAGGCCGACAGTTTGTGGGTTAGATAGTTGCACACTTACTATTTCAAGAAACCAAAAATTTGTGGGATCATTCCATCCAAAAGTTGTTCATGATCTCTCAAGAAGATATTGAAGTGTAGACAAATCATTGATAATTCTGGGGGATGGAAAGAGAAAAAATGGAGAAATTTAGCATAGCTGCGCTTTACGGTATGATAAAACCACAAGCCCCTAAAGTCCCATGGAGAAGGGATATTTGCAACAATAAAGCTACCCCAAAGAGTATTTTTATTTTGTGGACGGTTGTTCGGCAACTACTAGGGTAGACTCATCAGTTGGTATTTACAATGTAACCCCTTATGCCTATAAGTTCAACTCTTCAAGATTAGAAATTACAGTTGGTCAGACTGGGAGCAAATTATGGATAGTTCAACTCTCACGCTAACCCTACAAGAAGAAGTCAGAAGCTAATCCGACACCAGAAATCCAAATTTGATCCCCCTTTGAAATCCAACATTCGATTTCAAGGATCATTCTTTTTTTTTTTTTTGCTTTAAATTTTGGTATTTTCTATTATTAATTGCTCCGTTCGTTTTTTATTAGTTGTTACACACCAAGATGGCAAAAAGTTTAAGATAAGAGCTTACAAGGTTTGCTTTCCAATAATACTCATGTGGTTCCCTCAAAAAATTAATTAAGAAACTCGTGTGATCATTAAAACGTAAGTATAGTAGTAACTTTAATACCCAATTAATGCTAAAAAGATTAATGGAACATCTAATTAAAAACATCCTAAAAGGAAAAGTGGAACAACTAACAAAAAACGGAGAGAGTATTTATTTATTTCACAAAATATAATACTTCCTCCATTTCTAATTAGTTGTTGTACTTGCATATTATATGTGAGATATAAAATAATCAAGTACAACAACTAATTTGAAACGGAGGAAGTATATTGTTTTCAACGTCGTACCCTAAATTAGATACAAATTTAAAATTAAAGGTCTATCAATTAATCAAAGCTTTAATCCCAAAAGTGAGGTTAACTTATGGTCTGAAAATACGATTTCAGTCGCAACCGCGATAACGACCACGCAAGAATTTTTAATTTTTAATACTTTTCATGCTTTTTAATTATCAGTACTATTTATTATTACTAAAACTACTACAAGGGAAATCAATTATAGAAAATAATTAAATACTTCCTCTGTTCCAAAAAAGTGGCAACAAATGAATTTTTGRGTATTACAAGAAAGAAATTTAACAATGAAAACYAGCAAATTAATCAAAGTAATTTGAACAATGTAAACGAGCAAATTAATCAAAATAATTTTAACACAATGAAGAATGAAATTATAACTTCGTTGTGTTAAGTTTACTTTGATTAATTTGCTCGTTGACATTGTTAAATTTATTCATTGAAATACGTGAAAATTCATTTGGTGCCACTTTTTGAAATAGAGGAAGTAATATTTTTAGATATATGTACTTCAATAATAATTTTTACTTTGTTGTGTACTACTAATACTCATACAAAAGAAGTTGAGAGGCAAAAGAAGTTGRTGTGTACTACTGATGGATGAAAAGGGAATAAATGAAAGTTAAGCATGGACAATTGTCATGCATAAAGAAAAGTGGGTAAAAAGAGGTGGTGGAGAGCTGTATCTAAGTCAAATAAGTGTGTTGTAAAGGTATGAGAATTGAAAAAGAAAGGAGACAAGAATGAAGAGGCGAAGAGCACATCAAAGAAAGAGGAAGAAGAGAAAACTAAACTGAAGAAAGAAACATCGAATTAAAAGACAATCGAAATTTTCTCTTCTCCTTTTTTCAAATTTTAAACGGACAATTAGCTCATATAAGTCAAAATAAGTAAGACTAAACATTTAGAATGATGGAGTGGTGAGGTTGGACGGAAAAGATATGCCATGAGTGAAAGCTTTAAGTATCTTGGATCAATCATCCATAAGAATGGTGATATGTARGAAGATGTGGCCAACAGGATTAAGTCAGAGTGGCTTAAATGGATAGTGGCTACAGGGTGTTGTGCGATTGAAACATCCCTCTAAAGCTAAAGGAAAAATTTTATACGACTATTATAAGACCAGTATTGCTTTATGGTACTARGGTACTGAATGAATGTTGGGCCTCCAAGAAGGAGCATATTCAAAAGGTAGGGATCACCGAAATGTGGATGTTGAGATGGATATYCGGGAACACCCTACGAGACCAAATAAGAAATGAAGTTATCTGCAGAAAAGTTGGTGTTGCAGATATTGRAWGTTAAGGAAAAACTACTTGCGTTGGTTTGAGCATGTAAGACGAAGARCTCAGGGCGCATCGGTGCGAAGAGTGGAAGAATGGGATTAGGGAAATTTTAAARGAGATAGAGGAACACCAAAAATGACTTGGTGGGAAGGAGATAGGAAGGACCTGAAATAGTTGGATTTGCAAGATAGTGAGATTCTCGATCGTAGAGAGTGGAGGAAAATCTATGTGGATAACCTCCCGGAATAATCACTTTTGATTCATGTTAGCCGACCCCTCATATGAGATTAAGGCTTTGATTGATTGATCGATGTCAATTTATAGACTAGCACTACCCAGCCACTCAAAAAGCATTAGAAAAGTAGAATTAAGGATTTGAGTGTTGGTATGTGGCTTTATCTTTATCCTTTTTCCCTTAGATCGGTAAAAATTGAATGATAGTGAGCTACGTGACAAACAAACCACAAAGTGAACATGGAGATAAAAATTTCCAATAGAAGGAATGACAATTGTGATCTTGGAATTTCTTTTATCAACTAACGCAAAATGTACACACAAGTGCACAACCTACGACAAGTTTTTAGTACAATTGCATCATGAAGCCATGCATAATTGGACTAGTTACTAAAGCACACTAAAAGCTTTAATAAATTATACTCTCAAATAACAAACCAAGAGCCTACGATAAAGAGCATCATTCTCCAATAAATCAAATGCATCCTCTAAATCCATTAGTTTTGTATCTTTTCTAACTCACCAAGTCATTTTCACCTTTTGGATTTGCTCATTCTTAGAAGCCCGACATTTTGTACCATGCAGTRGTATATAATTTCCCCTTCAACTTTAAAGGGATGCTTCACAAAAATATTTCATGATCAATTCCAGAAGTAGCAAATACTTTCTCCAAAGTGTGTGCATATGTATATTGTATATGTATACATGTGTGTGTGTGGGGGGGGGAGGGGGGGATCATGTGAGAACAACCGCTTAAGTGAGAGCACCTTCTAATTTAGGAAGGTTGTGTTACTTGTGTATAAGATTTAGGACATTTTCAAATAATTTAGGACATTTTTAAATAATTTAAAACATTTTTGAGGTTTAGAACATTTTGAAATAAATACTTCCTCCGTTTTCAATTAGTTGCGACAAAAYGGTATTTTTTTTGTGAGATATAAAATATTCCTTTGTTGCAAGTAATTGAAAACGGAGGAAGTACTTCTTGTGTTTCTTTTAGATGAATCACTTGTGATTTTACGGACTCCAAGACAAAATTTGGGAAGGAAAGAGGTAAAGAGAAAAATAGAGGGACTCATGTGATTGGAGAGAGATAGAGAGAAATGATTTCCAAAGAAGTAATGCATCTAATTTGAAATTTCCTAAAATAGAAACCGATGCATCTACAAAGAAACGGAGGAAGTATTTGACATTTTCTCCCACTCCCACACCCACACCCACTAAAACCGCACCCTCCCACCAGCACCACCACCGCATCCTCCCACACCTAGCGTCACCGTCACACCCTCCCACATCCACCACCGCCATCYCACCATCATCCAACACCAACACCATACCCTCCCATACGAACCACCTCCACCACACCACTGCTCGCAACCTCCAACCTTTGCGTTGCCTTCAACCTCGAGGTGGGCCTGCTGGGGTTGGGTTCGGACTGCTATAGTGTTAGTGTGCGATGTGTTAGTGTGCGATGGAGCGAGGTTTGGGGTGTGGCTTGGTGCAGTGGCTCGAGGTAGAGGTAGAGTGAGGTTCGGTGGGGACGGTTGGGATGCTGTAGTAGTGGACCAAGATGGAAGAGAGAAAGGCGTGAAGAGGAGAGACAAGGAGAAATGAGTGAATGAATCTCGTATTTAGGTGAGGGAGGGGGGATCAACAAAAGAAAGAAAGAAAGATCCAAAATATTAACTACTCCGTAAATGTCATTACTCACCTAATTGATCTAGGCTCTTGGATGATCTAAAATCGACGACTCAGATTTATTCTCACATAAATGGGTATCCTCATATAAAGAGGGTATATATATATATATATATATATATATATATATATATATATATATATATATATATAGAGTTACGTTCATATGAGAACCGCTCTTATCATGGGAACTATGAGAACTTCAATCTAAGCCCTTCAAATTAACTCAAACAATTCTCAACCTTCCATTATTTAAGATGTTTTTTTCCCAACTCCCACTCTCTGATTTTCTCTCTCTTCCCTCATTCTCCTCAACCCTTTCTCTCTCCACTCTCTCTCCTCTGCCACGCACCACCGCCGTCCTCCGTCGCCGTCCTCTGTCACCGTACTCCGTCGCCGCACCACCACCACGAGCCCCCCCCCCCGTCGCAACGCCATCACCTTCACCTATCGATCCGACGCACCATCGCCGTCTCCACTCTCTCTCCTATGCAACATTTTCTCTCTCCTTCCCCATTCTTTCCCAAGTGTGTAGAGCTCTGGCGCACATCGCACCACCTCCGACGTCCACCACCACCGTCGCACCAAGTCCCTCCTTCATACGCACCATAACCACCACCATRCGAATGCAATATTAATCTRTAACCTTAATTTCATGGTTGGGGTTTTTTGGTATGCGATTGAGGGTGGTGGTGCGGTGGTTTTGTTCGTTTGAGGGTGGTTTCGGTTCGATTGAGGTTGGTGGTGGGTCGGGTTAGGTCAGATWGAGGGTGTTGGTTGTTGGTGCGGGTCGTGGGTTGAGGCTGGTGAGCGAGTGGTGGTGCAGTAGTTGCGGGCCTCGTGGGGTGAGGGTGCGGTGAGGTGGGCTCGATGGTGGTGGTCCGTGGGTGAGGGTTGGTCGAGCTGGTTAAGGGTGAGGGTGAGGGTGAGGTCGGGTTGTGGTRAGTGCGGAAATGGTGGTGGCGGCTTGGTGGGCTCGGCTTTGTGGTGGGCTGGGCTCAACCGTTCAACCACTACTGGTGGCGGCTTGGAGTAGTGGTTGTGGGTGGTGGTCGTGGTGAGGGAGGAGAGAGAAAATGTTGCATAATATTGTAGAACATGAAGACAATTTTGTAAAACACGAAGACAATTTTGTAGAACATGAAATTAAATTTTTTAAAAATGTAAATTACATTGTAGAACATTAGCCTAAAAGTGTAGAACATGAGCTTTAAATTGGTATCATTAGAACATATGAGTTCCTCATGGATCCTCACCCTATATATAAATATATATATACATAATACATATATATATAATATAATATATATATTATATATCACTATATATATATATATAATATATATATAATATATATATATAATATATATATGAACCGGTCAAAACTCTAAGGCTTGTTCTCCTTGAGCTTATATGAACTCTTGCTGTCCAATGCATTGCTTTCTTGCAGTGACATGTAATCAAAAACCTGTTAACAGACCTTAGGCTGTGAACAGGTTTCTTAGACCTTGATTCAAAAAGTGAAGAGCGCTACAATAGCACCAGGACAGTAAGAAAATTCATTAACTCCTACTACTATAGAGGAACCAAATACTTTTTGGGCAGTGAGTCAACCAACAGATGCTACTTTAATACTGAATTGCTGGCAAAATAGGTATCTAGCTCATTAACAAGTTCCCTCCTGATAATTTTACAGAATTTAATCAAACAATGCCAAACTCTGTAGTGACTAGAATAAATAATCATATAATAAATGCCAGAAAGATTGATGAAGTCATACCTTGCAACATGGAAGGTAGGCAGCATCCCATCATGAGCAGACACATTAATTTATACTTCCAGTGGAAAACTGGCAAGGACTAGTCCAATGCGTGGAATGCCCATTATTCGGTTCGTCTTTGAGAAAGAAAGTTGAATAGGGCTTGCTGCTAGATGCATTATCGCCCGTGCCTGCTGACACAAGGCTACTACTATATAGAAAAAGCAGCACTGATACTTTTTGTATGCCATCGACCATATATATAATATATTTACCTTATCTTATGGGGAACACCATCATACAACATTTACTCTGCCACTATAAAAAATTGTCATTTGACAACATGGCAAAAGCGTGATCCACTTACTTCTGCCAATAAAAATGTCTTTATAAGAAAAGGCTTGTTACATTGCTCGCAAGACCGATCACTAGCATGCTTACATTAAATTTAACAACTGTAGGTAAAGAAACAATAAACTACAGCTAAAGCACAGCCATAAAAAAATCAGACACCTCATAAAGTCAACTGACAAGGAGTTCATGTCCTTGATTTAATACTTTGTATGTCACAGAAATTAGAATATAACCACTATGAATGCGACCACTTACTCTCCTAAATATGTATAGTTAGCCAAATCAGCTGACCTGTGGCAATATGTTAACTCAACTATTCTAGTATTATTGGTGAAATTTTGTAATTTAAGCAAGAAGCATTGATCCAGTAATTTATATTTTCTTGTAGAATTTACTTAGCTTGCCGCCTAGAAATATACCCTTTAAAAAGTTGAATACATCAAACAAATATATTATATAATTAGGGCCAACGTACAAACAGTTATATGCTACATTTTGGCATCAATACTCCAATATTTGTGGCTAATTGAAAATTTTGACACAAATCACAATGCTATTAAATATTAAAAAAAAAAATCAGCCAACAAGTAGCATGTTTACAGCAAAACAGCAAACGAAGACTGCAAATGCACTTGTACAATGTCCAAAAGAGGCTGCAACACAACCATGAACAGATTGAAAATACATGCGCTGTCTTAAGTTCTGCAACAAACACTACAAACTAATATAAGCTAAGTTAAAGACTGTTTTAGATAAATAAACCTAAGAAATATTCCCTCAAAAAAAAATAAAAAATTGTTTGCACGATTCACTCAATGATGAATGCTAGCTTCATTTGAATAGCTTATTGCTATTGGCTAATGTTCATTCCATTGTTGGTCCATGAAATTCTACAACTATTAGACAAATTTTTGAATAAGAAAAATTGTTATCATCCAACTATGAGATAAGAAATAATAGTTGGAGATAACAAGTGTTTTATAAACAAAACAAGAGATTAAAGCACTGTTCACAGAAGACAGCAAGAACAAGGATGCCCATGTATAAATTTACTTGAACACTGAAAATCATAGTCATGRACTAGTAAAAACAATAAACTATTTGATCACAGAAAATCATTGTCATGTAACTTGACTACTGTGCAGAATATTCAGCTAAACTTATTTAGATCAAAACCTAAAAAAAAACAATATCCTTCAATAAACAACAAATTTGATCTAAAATGATGGAGGATAGTGCAGACAAAGCAATGTTAAGATGTAATTATCTTTAATGATGAACATTAACTCATTGTTTCCAGTACACACTACTTGTATCACTTAATTTGCCTATGATTCAAGTGTCTGTGAATCTATCAGGGATAACAAAAGAACATGAAGTACCAATCTACAGGAAGAATTCAACCCAAAAAGCATTACACTGAGTCGTAGCAAACATATTATAAAATACAACAAGTCAACAACTAGATATTAAGAAATAATTGGTGTGGTCTATTTGGATTGAAAGAAATAATTGGTGTTTTAAGGGGAGGTGATGGTGGTGATTTCTGGAACTGTAAGTTAGTGGGCGATTATGCTAAGGCAGTGGCGAGTGGGTGCAGGAGAGGAGGTGTTGTGGTTGGCCCCGACAGGTGGGAGCCACCTTGGGAGGGTGCTTACAAAGTGAACATTATTGCTGCAATGATTGGAGAAAGGAAGGTGGGAGCTGGTGCTGTTGTGCGTGACAGTYGTGGGGCTGTGAATCTGTGATGATGGCCTCGTGTGAAGTATTCGAAGGGGTGTTTGGCCTAGATATTTCCGAAGCCTTGGCCGCAAAACACGACCTTCGTACTGCTTATGAGAGTGGTTTGTGTAACTTGATCATCGAGTCAGATTGTTTAAAGTTGATCAAAGCTTTGAAAATGGGTCTTCATGAGCATACTCCTTTTGGTAGAATAGTTACTGACATTCTACAACTAGGCCTTAATTGCAATAGTTTAAGTTTCAATCATGTAAGGAGGTGTGCAAATGAAGCTTCTCATTGTTTGGCTAAGTATAGTGCTGTTGACCTTGTTTTTCAAGTTTGGACTCTTCAATTGAATAAAAATGTGTTGGCTTCCCATCAAAAATAAAAGCAGCGGCTATAAACAATATTTGATCTACGATAAACTTGAGAGTTGGAAGGCATCAATCTTAAACCACACTTTTCCACTGGCGTATCACAAGAAAATCAATTAATAATATTTTACTGTAGAAGCAAAAACCTGAGCTCTAGCAAAGACAATCTAAAACCACACCTCCACTGCCGTATCAAAAGAAAATCAATCGATAGTATTATACTGTAGAAGCAAAAACCTGAGCTCTAGCAAAGTCATTTTGACATTCAACATCTGGATATAAAGAAAAGCAACAACTATAAGCTAAAATTGTCTTAACAGTTGAAAGGCATCGTCCCCCAAACCATGCATTTACCACTATGGCGCTATAACAAAAGAAGGGGAGGGGGAATCAATAATGTTATATTGTAGAAGCAAAAGACCTGACAGGTACAGCTTTGGAGTCAATGACAGTATGACGACATTCCCCTTCTCTCGTGGGTTCCGAACTCGAGGTACCAGCTGGCTGACCTCCATCCTCCCCCAATGCTGACACTGATCCTTCAGCATCAGCTGGACTTAATTCTTTTATGGAGCTAGACGAATTAGAGTTTACCTATTAAGGGTGTTCAAATATAAGTACATCAATTGACTCCACACAGAAAGTAAACAATAAAGTAAATAAAATAAAATTAAAAAACAATATAATAACAAAAAGTGTGAATGACCATGTATGATGTATCATAGAGCATTAAACAGTCACTATGCACTTAAGTTATAGAGGCATAATACAATATGATGAAGACCACAAATTAGAAGAACATTCTTGTGAACTACCTCACTTAACATTTCAAAAATTAAAAGGCTCGCTCTCTTATTTGGTACAGCAACGGAGTAATAGCCTTGCATTCTCAATTAATTGATGAATGATGATCCTTGTATTGATGGAGGAATTTTGTCTGATAGTCTTGTAATTAACAGGTTCAAACAACTAATAGTATTGAAAAGTATTATTTACTGGCTTAGTGCATATAAATATAATACAATTCAAATTGCTTTGGAAGTGCTTGAGTTGGAGATCAAAGGTTGGAGGAGGCTAGAAAGTATTGAAAACTGGGTTTTACAGTTTGCACGACCAGCAACAAATAATCACAGATAGTGAAATAGCAAGAACATGTACAGATATCTGTGTAAAATGAATCYAACCTTCAGTGCAATAAAATGAAACCAAGTAGCCCAACCACTCAACACCTTCAGGATTTTTCAAGCTTCTTTTTGTTTGTTAAACTAGTAATCTCGGAAGTGTAATTTCATGGTCTGAATTTTACTTTAAGCTGAACTAGGCCTTGCTTTTGATATACTTTCCATAAATATGCCAATGTATTAAAAATTAATCAACCTTTGCTTGAAAATTCAAGTTTGCTCTCACTTGGCTACTTATTTGAGTATCTCCAGGCTATTGTGGATGAGCTATTGTGGATGAGAGGATCAATAATAACAACAGCCTACCTTTAATGAAACTTGTACTTGACTAGCACTGTGGCCATCGCCACGCACAAACACACACCTTTTTTTCCCTCTCTCTCTTACCCAACCATTCGTTCAAAAGTAATGACTTAAAGATAGAAACTACAATTATCTTATTACTTTTCTCACCCTGCGAKTTTCTTTAGCATGGTGATTATCTCTTTCACAACATGTACTGTTAAATAATGTGGACAAGCATCAAATTTTTTCACAAAATGTACTTCTTGTAGCATGTCCTCACAGGACGGGGCAACGATGTTAAGGGCCCTGTACGAATTCATGAAAAGAGGCCCAAAATTATTATTTTTATTTTTTATTTTTGGGTAAAGATCGCATTATGAATTTTAAATAATGTTTTAATTAACTTCTAAGAAAATATTTTTTATTTTTAAAAGGTTGATTATTCGAAAGTCATATATTAACACGAAACAATTAATTAAGAGTAGAATGTAAAACAAGAAAGATAAATTAAGATAAAGTATTGATGACTAGCTATTGTTTAAATTGTGTTTTAAGAATATCAAGAAGTTGGAATGGAAAGCTGACTTTATTTTAAGCATAGGAAGAATCACTAGTTATGAATTACAATTATTACATGGGATTTCATGCCCAAAATAAAAATAAATATATGTTTCAATAGGATTTAAACCTTGGTTGTGGGGTTTGAATTTAAGAGCATTTACCATCAATCTAAACTATTTTAGATGTTCTATTATTGCAGCCAAACAAATTAGTATTCTTCATTACATTTGAAGCCCCCTGCAACAACTCACCTAGCTCCGGGCTAGCGTCGCCCCCCTGTGTCTTTGTAAAACAAGGGTTCAATAATCAAGGTTATTTTCTCTCAACTTCTTACCCTAAGTAAACATATTTGGGTGCGAGGTGGGTTCAAGTGGGTGTGAGGTGGGTTGCTGGGAGGAGGGGTGGGGTGGGATGGCTGGGTTGGTGGGGTGATGGGGGTTTGCTGGGTGGATGGGTGGGTGGTTGGGAGGGAATTTTGGGGTTTTTTAAAAATATTTTAAGTTAACTTTAGTTATGGTAGGAATTATTGAGGGGTACAGCTTATTAAAAAACTATAACTAAGGGGTACTGTTGGGACGGTTCAAAACACGTGGATACAACTTAGAAAAGTGAAAAAGTCGGGCATATTTGGGGGGGGGGGAAACCTTTTTTTAACTTGCTTCTCATTGAGTAGGAGGTTGGAGTTTCTCTGTATTTTGACATAGAACATCAACAACTAAGCAACAAATTAAGATGTCAAAAACATGAAGATCTAGAGCTAAAGGTGACATCAACTCGAAAATTTCTGGCAATCATTTGTTGTTTGATGATCACATGAAATAGTCGTCTTGAGTTCATCTACTAATCCCACATCAGGCTTTTGATTGATTGATTGACTGACTTGTTTGATGTTACCTTTATTAATACAATTGTCAAGCAATGCTACCTTCTTCTAATTTATGTTTATTTTGTTTATCTTATGGTTCTTGCACGCCTACAGCTATATTAGGTTAGCAAGGCCTCCCCAAAGAAGTCAGCAACTTGGTAACACCYTAACTCCAAACCTTTTGCGATAGTGCCATTCAATTTGCTTGATTAAACCAGCATCTTACTAATTTTTATAAAGATTTGCACCCATGGGCAGATTAAGAAAGGTAACGGCATAATGGCTCACACAGTTCATTAAAAACACCTGTTCCAGTACAGTGCCACATTTTCAAGCACCATACTTGCATAGTTGCGTGTTTAGGCCACATTTTAAAACTTATGCTCTGAATTGTTATCCTTACTATGCCATGTCATGCCGTGCAATGCTTTCAAAACTAAATGGCAGAGAAGACATCAGAACATACAACCTGATCATCTAGCGAATTACACAGATTTAAACAAACAACCCCCATAAGAATCGTTCATTGCATAAAATCTTACGTCCTAGGTYAAATAATGATTGCAACAAATTATCTTTCATGCTTTTCAATGAAGTGATTTAAGGATGTAAACGAGCAAACTAATCCAACAATTTTTAATACAAAAAAGATTTAGATTACATTCACTCTCTTCCAGTTTATTCTTTACGTTTCTTTTTTGGTGTTACTTTTATTTTACCTTTGTTTTATTTCCTTTTTCATAAAGTTTTACCTCTAAGATATCATATTACCCCTTACTTGTTTCCTCATTATTCTCGATTTTCCACCCAAATTTATCTCCTCCACTCATTTTTAAATATGAAAAGATTTACTTTAATTTAGTTGCAAACATCTCAAACAAAACAAAATAATAATACAACTTCCACGTAATACCAACATATATCCAAATACTAATTTACTTGTTTAAAAAATTTCCTCAAAATGCATGCAAAAACATTTTTTTTTTTGGTTGCAATCAATACATAAAGAAGAAAGTATTATGAATGCTAAGCATCACACAATACAAATTTTTCAGTACATAATCCCCCGAAAATTAATTTCAAGAATTCACATCATCAAACGACACAAACCCCAAACGAAGGCAACATATGATATCTTTTCAAAAGGAGTGAAACTTGCACGACCATTCCAATTTCCAAAGGAGAAATCACCAATTAATTAACAAAAAGAAAAAGAAAAAGAAGAAGACTAACAGTGTTAGAAAGAGGACGAACAAGAGCAGATTTGAGAGCAGCAGCATTATTAGTAACCGTAGGAGAAGATGGCTCTAACAACGATTTCAGCGATATCACTTGTTGAATCGCTTGAGATTTATTCCACGAAGGCCTCCTCATTCCTGCATAAAAATTTAATTTCACTCACATCACGTGTCATTATTATTCCACATTTTTAAACACCCAAAATCATAATTTAATAATACTAATCAATTACTGATAAATTACACAAACGCACACCTTTTTCTTTGAGGTAGCGACGGCAATCTTCGCGGGTGAGTTGAGAGATGTCATCTTCAGTGAGCTCGTTTAAGGGTCTGTCTAACACTGACTTAACGGCGCTTGAATTCGCCGTTACTCCGCTGTTCATAATTCAAGTGAGCCTCACTAGTGAAGTCAGAAGTGGTGAGTGAGTGAGTGAGTGAGAGAGTGAAGTGAAGTGAGTCACTGGACTGAGGAGAGAGAAAGAATGACAGAGTGAAGACGAAGACGAAAGAGAAGGAGAACGTGAGATGGTCACTCACTCACTGATTTTGGGGAAAAGAGGGCTTTTTCTTTTTATTTTTTTGGGGTTATTATTATCATTATTAAATAATTTATTTTTTTATTTATTGTTTGATGTAATTAGGAATTAGGAAGAGGAAGTGGCAAGTGCTGAATCTGGTGATTATTGGGAAGATGAGCACGGGGGTCGGGGTTTAAGGGGAACATTTCACCCTAAGCTGCCACGTGCTTATGTTTCTTTGGAATATTAAATTTTCTTTATCGTATCTAATCTAAATATATTTAAATTAAGAAATCCTACTTCTAATATAACTAGCTTTCCTCCCCGACGTTGCCTCGGGTTGCATTGTTCTATATTACTCGTATATGGTAATTTCAAGAAGAGTTGAGAGTATTACCTGATGGGTGTCTTTCTTAGCTTGTTATGTTCTGGACTATTCGTCTATGCAAATTGAATGTGTTTGTTTCATTTTGATATTATCATACGACTCAATTGTATGAAAATTGGAAAAAAAAAAACATACAAAATCAAAGAATGAGACTTTTCAACTTGAATAAGGGTGAGGAAAAAATAGAACGTTCCCCGAAAAGAAACTTAGCTTGTTGTGTGCACGATCTTTTACTTTAAATGGAGATAACATYAAAATATAACACTCAAGGCATAATTACAGGTAAGGTAAATGAGAATCTTGAGATGAAAGGAAGGAGTATCAAAGAACACATAGTAAAAGAAAAGATAAGAAAAACTCAAGAGTCACATAAACATGAAAAGACGGAGCACACATAAGTACATAAAAATGACACAAAGTAAATAAAAAAAGATAAGAGGAGTCTAACAATCACATGAACACGAAAATTCATAACAAACATAAGTACATAAAAAGACACATGTTGAACTTTTAGAGCAACACATGTCACGTTTTTGTAAATAGAATTTAGTTCTAATTGATTGATAGATGTGGAGTTGACACATGTCAAACAAAACTGCCTTTTATATACTAGTAATAGATAGATTCGTTAAAAAAACTCTAGTTGCCTCCTCTCATTATTATCTCTCTAAACAAAAAAAACTCTCCTCAAGCCCTGTTCTCGTCAACTTATTTCAATAAATTTCAGTAAAAATAAGATCAGTTCGGTAGTAATAAGTTAAGTTCAGTAAAAATAAGTTTAGCTCAGTAAYAATAAGTTCAATTCATTTAAAATAAGTTCAATCCTTAAAAAAAATTGTTAAGGTTTTAAWAAAAATAAGTTCGGTTRAGTCAAAATAAAATTAAGTTTAATACTAATAATAAGTTCAGTCTAGTAAAAATAAGTTCAGTTTAGTAGAAATAAATTCAGTTCAGTAAATTTCGATTGACGAAAACACAACCTCAATCTCCATTGTTTTGGGGCTACCATCAATCTTCTAAAGGTTGATGGTCACTGATAAGTCCCGTTTTCTTTTTCTCTTTTGTTTTTAATGTTTACAATAAGTACCTAATTTATTTTCTCCGTCAAGTTTATCATTCTCCTCGTGATCGAGATTTATTTTTTCGTCCTATCGGATTTATCTTTCTCTTTTGTGAGATCCAAATTTTGGGGCCATGGTTTGGTTTGGTTTTGTCTCGGAATTTTAATTGGTTGATAAAGATTAGTCATGGGATAACATAGATTTTTTGTACTATCAATACCTTCAAAAGAATCGTTCAAGATCTAATTCAAAACTACTGCAGATTCAATAGAACCCTCGTTAAAAACTAATGCTGAAATCAACTGACAGGCTTGTTCGCGTACCTATCAAAAAATAACCTATAAAACTAACTATGTAGCTAGTGGTAACAGGGGTCGAATGCCACAAGGAAGCAACAATTAATTATAACTAATTAAAAGCATCTAGATTAGTAAAAGAGCCTTTGTTGATTATATTGACTAACTTACTAATGAAAGCAATGAATTAAAATAAAATAAACTATAATTAGACTAAAGTTCTACGGCTATGGTTTACTATAACAGTAATTGGACAGCAAATTGGCATCAACAATTCAAAGACATGGCATAATTCAAAAAACAGGAACAAAGCTCTCTCGAATCATTGAACCATAGAACTACCCCTAAACGTATCTCTCGACCTAGGAAAGTCTCATTCTACCCTATTGAGTGTTGATCTGTGTCTAAAGTCTCAAATCGCTAGATCTAGAAGACTTGTGACTAAACAGATTAAGCAATTAAGTCGGGCCCTTACCGAAAAAAAAAATTTTTGATTAACATGAATAACAATCTAATAGGATTTGATTAAAAGCCCAAGCCATGAATTGAATCAACGAATGATTAATCAATCATATGCTATAGATTCCCCAATCGCTCTAGAAATTAGACACTCGCTCATAATGTAAATTAAACATGATGGATTGTAATGGAAAGACATCATCAAAGTAAAGAAAATTAAAAGCAATAATAAAACTAGAATAATTGGAAATAATAATTGAGAACTATAAATTAATCAAAACAATAATCCAAAAGCATAAAATAATTGAAAGCAATAAGGGAAAATGATTAAAGGAAGAATTAATTACCAAAGAAGGATGCAATGATGATTGAATGATTTGAATTTATGAAAAACCAAAACTAGGGTTCAACAAATAAGTAATTGGGAATTCTTGGTATTTTTCTGAAACTAGAATAATAGAATAAAAGATAAAATAGAATGAATTAGGATTCTATCCTTTAAACATCAGAAATATTAAATTAAACTAGTCCTGCTAAATTACAATCATGCCCTTTCATTAAAAGCAATTTAAAAGCCAACTTAGTGCAGAATCGGGCCTCGATCCGATCGGGATCGAGGTGTGATCCCGAGTCGGAATCGGATTACGGTTTGGCAGCAGAATCGTCCATCTCCAAGAGGCCATATCTCGACTCCGGTGGTCCAAATCACGCATGTACCTATCAAATCGAGGAGCTCTCGAAGTCTAGTTTCGCAAATCAACTAGAATCGCAACCAATTCCGACGAAACGAAACAATAAGTTAATGGTCAAAAAGAGTGAGCATGGTATCAACTTCTTTGCGTCGCTCACTCCCAAGCTCCTTGCCACCTTCTAATAAACTCCGTAGTGTTTGCAAATAAGCTCCGAAATCACTCCAATAAATGGAAAGCAACCTAAAACTTACTCAAGACACTAAACAACAACATTAGTAGCAAGAGGGCCTTAAGAGGGCCCAAACCATTTCGATATAGCAAAGAAATGGAGAAAAACCATATAATAATACAATACATCAAGACTCCCCCAACCAAACTCTTGCTTGTCCTCAAGCAAGCTAACATAAATCTCGATCTAAACAGACTCTCACCCCATAAAAACAACATCTACCATCCTCGCGACAAGTCCTCACAAAGATTCCAAGTAGTTCAAAGTGCCTATCCAAGAACATAAATCATCCAAAATAACACAATTAGGCTCAATATAGAGAGGTGAATAGGAATCAAGGAAGGAACTACTCACTAGTGAAACACTCCTCTCTTTGTGTGGTGGGTTAAAAAATGAACCCATTCGCTCACCACCCCCACATGTGCATAAATGGTGCACATGGGGAATCAACTTTTTGTGGCCTAAAGTAATAAGGCACCCTCCCATCTCACCAACACTCATGTTTGAAAGGGTTATCATAGCACTACAACCCTACAATCGACCTTCGAAATGCAATACACAACTTAACAACCTTGGGCAGGTCTCAATTCTACAAGACACAAATGGACACATGTTACAAAGTGAGGAGTTTTAATAGCTTGTAATGGGGCTAAGGTTAGGGGTAGGATTAAATTTTGGGAATTTTATGTGAGCTAAAAGTCTAACTGCAATAGGGAGCAATACAATGCAATCAAACTTAATAGCCAAGTGATAAGGCTAAAGACAAGCTCCAAGCAAACTCCGAACGTCGAGATAACCAAAACCATCCACTCCAAGAATCCGCAACTACATCGCATTTCAATCAACCTTTTTCATTTTTTATCAACAAAGACACAAGGTGAAGGGCATTATTGAACTAATAAACTATAAAATAAAACATTTAATTTTGTATTTTTTATTGATTTTTTTTGTTTTTTTTTTTTTATGAATGAGATAATACAACTAACTTTTGCCTTGCACATTACATAGAAACGATGACAGTACTCAAAAGCTAAGGAACCAAATTGAAAACACTATAACCACCCAACTATCGACCAATAAGACCTACCAATAAAAACACCCACAAAACACACATCACCCTCTCCAATATGCTCCCCCAAGACCAAACTTAGGGTACTCGAACACGAGCCGAAAAGGGTTGTACATGTAAGGTAATCATGAAAAATGAAAGGTTCAGGCTCAAAATCCAAGGGATCAAGGGATAATAATGTTTCTAAACGACTGAAGCACGGCGTCCTTACAATGAAAGCCTCCTATAATGCTCACATATGACCAAATAGCCAACTAGACTAAGTGCGAGCCAAGACTAAGAGATACAATGACAGAGCCCGTTGATGTGGTGAACTAGTGCACACAGAGAAGAGAAATGATGAATGGATTATCAATTAAGCTCAGGAATGCTCTGCAGTTCAGTTTCTTCCTTCGTTCCGAGATTAGATAGCATTAGCGCTATGTCATGACTCGAGTCAGTAGTCCCCAGTTCAAGGAAGTCGAAGAAGAGCAGCCCCAGTAGGTATCAGCACCAGAGGGGTCGAGTTTGCAGAGCAGCACAAAGGCATAACTACATTTTTCGACATTATTGGGCAAGGGCAGAAGCATGGTTTTGTATCAAGAGAATCTAATTATTTCGTAAGCTACACTATGAATAGCAATTAGGCATTGTTTTTGTTGCAATGTAACTCCCACTTCACTAAATGGGAGTGGACAAACCTTTTGCAACTATCCTAGAAAGAATTAAAACTATACTAGAAAAGCGAATAAACTTACCCTCAAACCGCTACGTGCGTGCTTACAAATTCCTCCCCCAAAGCAACCTTTGCAATGTCCTCAATGCCAGAGAGAAAGGACAAGGTATATCAAAACACATGAATCATATGGTGGAAAGAAACGAAGCAAGGGAGAAAGAATCGGACTCATTTCGGCAAATTTTCCCTGATTTTTGTCGATTTGGAGAAGTTTTTCAAAATGTTTCTATACGAAAAATCTCGTCGAGCTTGTTTGATTGGAAAATTGGTCCTCTCGGCATGCCGATCGATGGGTGATCCGACTGACCCGATCCGATCGGATCACCTGATCCGATGTCTGTTCGAGTTTTTTTCAAATTTTCTGCCTAGGACCGCCGCTTCAGCAAGTGGTCGATCGGACTTGGGTGATCCCTGATCGTGTTCGCCACCGATTCCCGACGCCTCGATGGTTCGGATTCGGGATCAGGGTCAATCCGATCGGATTGTCCCCTGCTGAAAATCGCGTTTTGCTGGCTTCTTTTTTAACTTAGCCCCTGCACACTGCATCAGTCAAAACAGTCATATCCCGTCTTTCCTCACTCCACTCAAAAGTTCTCAGTTCACATTATTATTAATGCACGACCACTCTAAAAAGCAAGAAACTACGGGTTGCCTCCCGCTAAAGAGTTGTTTAATAACGTCCGTTACTCGACCTCTTATACCCAAACAACTTATCAGAAGAACTTCAAAGCCCTGAGTTAGGCTTGTCCAATTCCCGCTGCAAACATGTTATGAAGCACTTATCATACGACAGTGGGTACAAAGCACCTATTAGCTTAATTTAGCTCAAAAGGAAAGTTAGTAATGATTTACAAAACAAAAAATCAAAAGAATCAAAAGAAAAAGGGAAATTAAGAAGTGAAAGCAGATGAGATTAACGCAAGCTACCAAGTGCAGTTCCTCACATATGGATAAAATTGGAACTTAACAAGATGACCATAAACAATTACCTCTACCTATAAACTGCATAGTCAATGGAGGGAACCATATCCAACATTGGAAAAAGAATCATGAAAGAGTAAGGGAGCAGCTCAACTTTATAGTATCCGCTTAACAACCTTACTCTCAACAAACAACCACTTCTTCCAAAGAATGTGGTAGCTAAAAGATCTAGAATTATTAGTTGATGTCCTCAAACTAATGATTTTTCAACTATGGATTAAATTCTCATGAATATTCCATAGATTCATCATTTTCTCACTGTCGATCATCCCGTGCATTACGTAGCCAACATAATTAGAACACTTACTTCAACCATCCAGTCATTAATAATCATCATCATTGAACATATTTTGCTCATTAAGATTAACTGAAGAGTAATTATCGTTGATTATGATACCGTTGACTCTCAACAATGTCACTAATTGCACTGAAAACTTTTCTGACTTTCCTTGAAAAGTCTTTCATTAAAGCCAAAGTTCTGCTATAACTCCGTTATGATGGTTCAGGAAGTAAGTTATCCAATAATCAAAATTGAGGAAAGAAGAGTATAAGCCATGCATATACGGAACCATGTGAGGACAAAGGGATACATCATCGATGCATAAGTGTAGCAATAGAACAATAATACAGAAGGTGTTGAGAATATATCATTGTAAGTACTATGTGTAGTGTAATTTGCTAGGTGGATCATACATGGATTTCAATCTCATCATCATAAGTTCGCTTCCATATTGCATTATCCACATTCAAGACCTCTTTTGGCGTAATCTTATCAAATTGATAATTACACCTTATATTCCTAACACAAGTTTTGTTACCGGTAAGGGTAGGTCTCGCACCCCCATATATCAAACGAAACATAACTCAACTCGCTATAGGAAATGGGTGTGGACCAATGAAATCCCAAAGCCTATCATATATCGCGAAAAACAACTTCATCCTCAGATTGAGGAAAAAAGAAAGGAATCTCAAAGTTTTCCCAACATACTTAAAATTAAAAATTAGTCCCATTAATGTAACAAAATAAAATCTAAAAAAAATAAGAAATAATCTAGACTCATTATTACAATTAATAGTCGCTCCTATCCCGGGCAACGGCGCCAATAATTTGGAAACAGGCTTTCGCGTACCTATCAAAAATAACGCTATTAAAACCTAACTAATGTAACTGTGGTAAAGGGTCGAATCCAAGGAAGCAACAATTAATTATTTAACTAATTAAAAGATTAAGATTAGGTAAAAGAGCTTTGGATTGATTATAATTGACTAATATAATGAAGCAATGAATTAAATAAAAATAACTATAATAGACAAAGTCTAGGGCTATGTTCTCTATAACAGTAATTGACAGCAAATTGGCTCAACATTAAAACAAATATGGCAATCAAACTCAGGAACAAAGCTTCCTCAGAAGTAATGAACATAGAACTACTCCTAACAGTATCTCGACCTAGGAGTCTCATTTACTATTGAATGTTGATTTTGTTAAGTCTCAATCGCTAGATCTAGAGCTTGTTGACTAATAGATTAAGCAATTAAGTCGGGCCTAGAAATTGATTTCATAATATACAATCTAATAAGAATTTGATTAAAAGCAAGCCATGAATTGAATCAAACGATTATAATCAATCATATTCTATGATCCCAATGCTCTAGAAATTGACCTACTCGCGTCATAATTAAATAATACATGATGATTGTAATTGGGAAGACATATCAAAGTAAAGAATAATAAAAGAATATAAACCTAGAATAATTGGAAATAATAATTGAGAACGCTAAATTAATTCAACATAATCAAAAGCATAAATAATTGAAAGCATAAGGAAATTGAATTAAGGAAGAATAATTATACCAAAAGAAGATTGCAATTGAGATGATGATGATTGAATTCTATTTGAAAAACAAAAACTAGGGTTCACAATACGAATTGGGAATTCTTTGTATTTTTCTGAAACACTAGAATATAGATAAAGATAAAATAGAAAGAATTAGATTTTCTATCCCTTTAACATCAGAAATACTAAATTAAACTAGCTTGTAAATTAAATCATGCCCTTCATTAAAAGCTAATTTAAAAGCAACTTAAGTGAGAATCGGGCGCTCGATCTCGATCGGATCGAGTGTGATCCGATCGATCGGATGGTTTTTGGTACAGCAGACTCGTCCATCTCTAAGAGGCCATATCTCGGCTCGGTGGTCCAATACGCCTGTGCTATCAAATAGAAGCTTCGAAGTCTATTTTCATGCACATGAATTCGCACGAATCCGAGAACGTAAAACTAAGTTATGGTCAAAAGAGTAGCATGTATTCAACTTCTTTGCGTCGCATCACTCCCAAGCTCCTTGCCCTTATAATAAACTCGTGTGTTTGCAATAAGCTCCGAAATCACTCAAAAAATGGAAGCAACCTAAAACTTACTCAACACTAAACAAACAACTTAGTAGCAAAGAGGGCCTTAGAAGGCCAAAAACACATTCGATAGCAAGAAGAAATGGGAGAAAAACATATATAATAAATAGACAATCAAACTCCCAAGCCAAACTCTTGTTGTACTCAAGCAAGCTAACATAGAATCGATCTAAACAGACGTACTCAACACCATAAAAACACATCTCACCATGCTCTGCGACAATTTCAACAAAGATTCCAAGTAGTTCAATGCCTATCAAGAACATAATCTCCAAACAACACAATTAGGCCATCAAGCTATAGAGAGAGTGAATAGGAATCAGGAAGAACTACTCATAGTGCACCTCCTCTCTTTGTGTGGTGGGTTAAAAATGAACCCATCGCTACACCCCATGTGCTATAATGTGCAATAATGAATCAATTTTGTGGCCCTAAAGTACTAAAGGCCCTCTCCATCTCACCAACACTCATGTGTTTTGAAAAGGGTTATCAATAGCACTCAAACCTACAAAGTCGATGAAATGATACACAACTTACAACCTGGCAAGGGTACTCAATCTACACAACAAATGGAACACATGTTTATATAGTGAAGGAGTTTAAATAGCTTGTATGGGGCTAAGTTGGGGTAGGATAAATTTTGGGATATGGTGAGCTAAAAGATTACTAAGGGAGCATACATAATCAACATAATAGCCAAGTGATAAGGCTAACAACTCACAGAACTCCAAACCTCGAATACCAAAACCATCAATCAAGAACCGCAACTAACTGGCATCTACTTTTTTTTTTACAAACAAACACAAGTGAAAAGGCATTATTTTGACTATAACTATAATAAAACTTATTTTCTGTATTTTTGAATTTTTTTTTTGTTTTTTTTTTATTTGATGATAATACAACTAAACTTTTGCCTTGCCTATCCTAGAAACGATGAAGTACTGCCAGCAAGGACCAATATGAAACCTATACAACCAATATCGAACATCACCGAGCCTCCATAAACACCAACATAACCCACCAAGAAACACTGTACATAACGCATCATGTAATGCTCCAAGAGGTGCAAATCGGGATAAGGGATATAAGGTTTACTACTGAAACTGTCAAGAGCCGATATGCCAATAGTTGTACAATAGCTAGAAGTAAGCAGAAACTAAGAGTTGAATTCCAGGAACTCAAAAGAAGATAGTGATGAATAATGTTACTTAATCCTGCTCAGAGTCACGCTCCAAGCATGAGCTCAGCTATCAGCAATATCCTAACGGAATCAGAAATAGCAACACCAAGTTCCAAGGCAAAGTTAAGCTAAGAGCATAAGACACATTTCCAAACTGATGGCACAAGAGAAACTGTTTTTCAAGTTAGTATTATCTCTCAAGCTTACTTCTGTTCAATATCGTACATACGTCAAATCCATCGGATAAAGCAACTTCCGTCTTCTACTCATTTGGCCAAAGGTTTAAGAAATCTAATATTTCTGCATAGAAACATCTTTTTTTGTTGCAAGTAACTGCCTCTAATGAGGTGGTTCAAACCTTGCAACTATCATAGAAAGCATTAAATATACTAGAAAGCGATAAATTAACTCAACGCTGCGGCGCCTTGGAAAATTCTCCCAAGCAACATTTGCAAGTGTCCTCAATGCAAGAGAGGAAGTATATCAAACGAATAATCATCATGGCTGAAAGAACAAAGGAGAAAGATCGGACTCATTTTGGCAATTTTCCCTGATTTTTTCGATTTTGGGGTTTAAAATTTCTAGGGGGGAGAAAATCTCGTCGAAACTGAAATTTCTCGCATCCGATCGATTGGGTGATCGACGACCCGATGCATCGATACGCTGAATCGATGGTCTTCGATTTGTTTTTCAAAAATTTTTGCCTTACGTCTGCATCCATCGGATGGGTGATCGACCGCCGATCGACGCATCCGATCGGATAGGGTCAATCCGATGGATTGTCCCTGCTGAATTAGTTTGCATGCTTTTTTTACTTAGCCCCTGACACTATCCATAACATATCATTCCCTCTTCCTCACTCACTCAAAATTTCAGTTCAATTTTTTAATCTAGAACTACTCAAAAGCAAGAACTATGGGTTTGCTCCGGCAAGAGCTTGTTTAACGTCGTTGTTCGACCTCTTACCAAACAACTTATCAGACAGACTTCAATAGCCCTGAAGTAGCTTGTAAATTCCCCTGCAAAACTGTTATGAAGCTACTACGACATGGGTACAACATTATATAGCTCAAAGGAAAGTTAGTTTACAAAAACAAAAATCAAAGAAAAATCAAAGAAGAAGGGAAATAAGAAGAAAGAGATGAGATTTAACAACTACAGCTCAGTTTCTATTGGAATAAATTGACTTAACAAGTGACATAACATTACCTCTATATAAATCATACGTCAATGGAGGAACCATATCAATTGGGAAAAAAATATGAAAACGAATAAGGGAGGCAGCTCATTTATAGTATCCCTAACAACCTTCTTCAAACAACAACATTTTTCAAAGAATGTGTGCAAATTAAATTATTAGTTGATTCCTCACTAATGATTTTTTCAACTAATGGATTAACATTTCATGATATTCATAGATTCATCCATTTTCTCATGATATCTCAATGTAGAGCCACATAATTAGAAACTTTACTCTCAAACCATCCATCATTTACATCATACATTGAACATATTTTGTGCCATTAGATAATGAAGAGATTTAATCGTTGTTGTAGAATAACGTTGATCTCAACATGTCTTTATTGCAACTGAAACCTTTTCTGACTTTCCGAAATCTTTATTAAGCCATAAGTTTCTGCTATATCGTTAGATGTTCGGAGTAAGTTATCATATCAATTGAGGAGAAGAGTTATAAGCATGATATACGAACCATTGTGAGGAAAAGGGATACATATGATCATAAGTGTAGATTAACAATAAAAGGTTGAGATTATATCGTGTAAAAGTACTATGTGTATGTAATTGCTAGAGTTGGATCACCATGGATTTATCATATCATAGGTTCGCTAGATTTGCATTATCACATTCAAACCTTCTTTGGCGTTAATTCTTTCTATTGATATATTGTAACTTTATAATTTAAACACAAGTTTTGTTACCGGTCCGCACGCCCATATATACGAAACATAATCAACTTGCTATAGAAATGGTGTGGCATGAATCAAAGCCTTCAATATATCGCGAAAAACTATCTCAGATTGGGAAAAAAGAAAGGAATCTCAAAGTTTTACAACATACTAAAATTAAAATTAGTCATACTGTATACAATAAATTAAAAATAAGAAATAATCTAGACTCAATTAATTACAATTAATATGTCGCTTCCGCCGCAAACGGCGCCAAAATTTGACAGGCTTGTCGCGTACCTATCAAAAATAACCTATTAAAACTAACTAATGTAGCTAGTGGTAACAGGTCGAATCCACAAGGAAGCAACAATTAATTATTAACTATTAAAAGCATCTAGATTAGTAAAGAGCCTTTGATTGATCTAATATGACTACTACTAATGAAAGCAATGAATTAATAAAAAATAAACTATAATAGACTAAAGTCTAGGGCTATGGTTTACTTAACAGTATTGACAGCAAATTGGCATCAACAATTCAAACATGGCATAATCAACAGGAACAAAGCTCTCTCAGAATCAATTGAACCATAGAACTCTCCTAACCGTATCTCTCGACTAGAAAGTCTCATTCTACTATTGATGTTGATCTTGTTCTAAGTCTCAATCGCTAGATCTAGAGACTTGTGACTAATCAGATAAGCAATTAAGTGGGGCCCTACGAAATTGATTAACATGAAATAACAATCTAATAGGAATTTGATAAAAGCCAAGCCATGAATGAATCAACGAATTATAATCAATCATATGCTATAGCATCCCCAATCGCTCTATGAAATTAGACTACTCGCTCATATTAAATTAACATGATGATTGTAATTGGGAAAGACATAATCAAAGTAAAGAATAATTAAAAGCAATAATAAAACCTAGAATAATGGAAATAATAATGAGAACCTAAAATTAATCATAACAATATCAAAAGCATAAATATTGAAAGAATAAGGAAAATGAATTAAAAGGAAGAATTAATTTACCAAAAAGAGGATTGCAATTGATGATTGAATGATTGAATTCTATTGAAAAACCAAAAACTAGGGTTCAACAATCGGTAATTGGGATTTTGTATTTTTCTGAAAACTAGAATAATAGAATAAAAGATAAATAGAAGAATTAGGATTTCTATCCCTTTAAACATCAGAAAATATCTAAATTAAACTAGCTTGCTAATTACAATCATGCCCTCATTAAAGCTAATTTAAAAGCCAACTTAAGTGCAGAAATCGGGCCTCGAATCCGATCGGATCGAGTGTGATCGATCGGAAATCGGATACTGGTTTTGGCAGCAAGTCGTCATCATTCAGAGGCCAGATGAGCTCCGTGGTCAAATCAGCATGTGACCTATCAATCGAAGCTCTCGTGAAGTCCTTAGTTTCCAATGCAACTAGAATCGCACCAATCCAGACGAACGAACATAGTGTATGGTCAAAAGAAGTGAGCATGTATCAACTTCTTTGCGTGCTCCATCCTAGCTCCTTGCCACTTCTAATAAACTCCGTAGTGTTTGCAAAATAAGCTCCGAAATCACTCCAATAAATGGAAGCAACCTAAAACTTACTCAAACACTAAACAAACACATTATAGCAAGAGGGCCTTAAAAGGCCAAAACCATTCGATAAGCAAGAGAATGGGAGAAAAACCGCTCATATATCACCTATGCATTGCGTTCGGGTGGTCAATTAGTTTAGAGCAGACTATGTACGTAAGAATCTTTAGGTCTTATTCTTATTTTAGTTACACTAGTCGTTAGCAGTTGTTATTTTCGTACATTCTGATTGCAATATTATAAATTGAAAGTGGTTATGCGTGCTTGCTTGACAGTGTTTTTATGGAGATTATTGGACATTATCGTAGTTGAACCTATCCTTGTTATCGGGTGGCTTGATGGGTAAAACACAGACAATCGGCTTTGTCTGTGTCTTTCTGCGTCTGTGTTCCATCTGGTTGGAGTACTGCGCAGATTATTTCGTTTATGTTGGTATTCGTACTGACTTTCGGCCTAGCAGTTCGACGGGTTTTGGGATATTTTGTCTGTCTGCTCGGTATGGTCCATGCATGGTTGTATTCTTATCTTTGATATGTTACTTGAAGGACGTTATGTGAGATGCGCGGCTTTCGCTGATGTCTTTTGGCACTGTGTGTGTGCTAAACGGGTTTTCTATTTGACGCAATATTGGGCTTGTTGACTGTTCCGTGGTCGGGGTTGTGGGGGTACACTCGAGGGAGACGAGAAGTATTTGGCGGCGTTTGTAGGATTTGAATGGTTTCCTTCTTTTTCTTCTGGTTTCTTTGGGGAATTAGAACAGGGAGCTGTTTGCACTTTGAAGCGGACTCCAAACGGGTTTTTTTTTTTGGTTTTTTCTCAAGGCCAGGACAATTGGGGCGGCATGCAGCTGCTCACCAATCATTAGTCGGATGGCTTCGCTATAGTATAGAGAGTGGGGGCCCAGATTGTATCTCGGTCCCCTTAACTTCTTTGTAGATCATTGTTCTTTTTTGTTTGCTGTAACACATACCCGTTTTGGTTGTTTATAATTATAATAATAATATACAAATAATTAAATAATAATAATAATACTTAAATATTACCATTTTTAATAGCAATAATAATTATTATAATAGTACCTAATATTTATTAGTAGCAATTTTGTGAGAAACCCCTTTATAAGGTTGCTCTTGGTCACAAACCACTTATGTAAGTCATTTTGTCTAACCACTTATTGTTGCCTAAGTGTTTTGTTGGCCACACAACTTGACCGATTCGCGTTGACACTTCCATGTGTTGGTCGATTGCAACTTTAATTTTTTCTTTTTTGCTTCTTTTCACACCCATTTCCTCAACCTCTATTTTATTTTCTCGTCTACTGTCATTCTCTCGACTTTTATTGTTAAATTAGAACACCTGCAATACTAGAGTGAACGATGTACTTTTTAAGATTGTAAGTGGGATTGGGAAACCCTGCAAATCGATAGTGTCACATCGGGAAGGAGAGACTTCTCTATGCTCGGTTCTTTATTGGGGTACTATTAACCAAGAATTTCGGACTCAGTCAATTTTCTGATGAATTGGGAGTGAAATATTCAGAAGTTTTGTATGATTCGAGAAGTGAAATCACAATGCAATCAATATTGGGCAAAAGTAGATTAGTTTTGCAGGATTGTGACAAGGCAAGTACAGAAGCCAACGTACAACAGTGAATCGGTTAAAGTGAGTTTTTGGTCAGGAGGTAGAGGCAGACAGAAACTGCTCGATGCATTCAGCCAGTAGAATGGGAAAAATGAGGGGTTTTGGGAGGGAAATGGGTTATAAAAAGAAAAAAAATCTAAGTTGTGACGTGACCGGCGCATGGAGGTCAATGCAGAGACGTCAAGTGTGGGTGGTAACAACACTTAGGCTACATAAATGGTTTTAACAAATAAGTTTTCAAAGGTGGTTTGTGAACAAGACCACTATAAAAGGTGGTTTGTGACAAAATTGCATATTAGATAATACAACGTTGGCATACACCTATGTTGCATGACATATTAGTTTTGATGATGATTTATAAACCATATGATGATTATACTACTATTGTGTGGTGTTGAGTGGTGCATGACAAGTATATGGAGAAAGAAGAAGTTGATTGAAGAGTAATACAACGGTCAAGTATAAGTTCGAGTGAAGGGATTCGATGACGTTTCCGTACAAGGACTTTAGATCAACCAGAAGAGTTGAAGATGTTTCAAATAATCAGGAAAAAGAAAATCGAAAAAGACCGTCGGATTAACAAAGATATGTTGCTGGAGTCTTAAGGCGTGAATGATCACCTAGGAGCGAAGGAAGCATCTGTGACTTGGAGCAATCATGGAATGTATAATCACGGGCTCAAGTAAGAATAGAATAGTTTTTGGAATAGAGGAATTGGTCTTAAGAATGGACTTGCGTCTTGGTTTAGGAACTTGGTCTTACGAGTCAAAGTATTTAAGTGTCGACTAAGTTAGTGCCATAAATAATAGGGAGTGGTTTTGAATGAGTCATGTAAACTGTTTTAATGGATAGATAAAAGAGGTTTATAAAAATATCTTAATAATGTAAGTTTGTTAAAGAAAAGATTTTTCAAATATATCTATTTAATTGTAACTCTTGAGATAAATAAAATAATTCTTTTAACAAACTAAATATTTAGGAAAGCTTAATTTTTTATAAAATAATTTTCTTTTAAATTAAACTGATTTGATCTTTATAAAATCACGTAAATGCTTTTTATCTTTTGGAAAATAAAAGGATATAATTTTGTTTGTTGATAATAAAGCGTTGAGAAAATTAGGGGCAAGGTGCTGTTATATCTGCTAACTTACTGGTCAATGTCACACGTTCTCCTAGTCTCCTAAACTCGGGAACGGTAAAATCGTTCTGGAGGAACTTGCTGACTAAGTACAAAACACATGTTTTTATTCAGTTAGTTCACTTTTTGTAGTGCTTGGGCAGCAAGGCTAGCACGTTTTAAGGCATGTTATGCAGTGGGATAAGGGAGAAGTCGTACATTCACTTGAACACTATAAATAGGATGTCTTCCTCATTCATTACAACTTGTCTGACTTGTGTCATTCCATAGTGGTGACTTGTGTTA
>SNQN01002498.1:51187-73497 GCA_008642245.1 Bassia scoparia | reverse complement strand
TAATCAGCGAATAAAATCGGAGAAATCAAAATATCTTCGAGTTTTGGAAAATACATTATTAGCGCAGAGGCCTGCGTATAACGCAGAGGGCTGCGTATATACGCATGCCCCTAGCGCTATATACGCAGGCCACCCTGCGTATATATGCAGACCTTGCATATTACGCAGGCCCACCTGCGATACGCATTGTCCCTCCTGCGTATATACGCAGGGTTTTTTCTTGCTCCTCGTGCCCGCGCCTATAAAACGTGCCTGCTCACTCTGAAAACACACCGATTTCAACCACGTCTATTCGCTCTCTCTCCGTCCTAACTTGCGTATTCTCTCTCACTCTCTTAAAACTCTAAATCATTCGTTCTTGAGTTCTAAGCATCGATTCTGTTTTAAGATTCAACAAGCATAACAAGGTTATTTCTGAGATTACTCCCATTAACATACTCCTTTTCAATTTAATTAAACTATTACGAGTTTCGATTAATTAACAAACTGTAGAAACTCACTATTTAATTGTTCCATGTAATATGTAGGATTTTTCATTAACGTTTTCATGTTTCATTGTTTTGTTCGTTCTTTTATTATTTTCATTATTATTATCACTTGTCATATAACGTTTCATTATCCTTGTATAGCGATTCAAGGCGGAATTCATTTCGCTCGTTTTTTATTATGAAATAACATTTGTTTCATTTGTCTTATATAGGATCCAAGGCGGAATTCGTTCGCTAGTTTTTATTACGAACTAACTTTTGTTTTGTTTGCAGATTTAGGGTAAGATTCGGTTGTTCTATGTGTTTTGAAGTTCATATACTTCGCATTGTCATTGTTGTAATCATTTGGTATATTTTTTGCTAAATAAAGACCGGAAAATATGTGAATCACTTTAAAATGCAGATTAACTATGGACAACCGATTTTAGGCACCATTTTAACTTGATTAATGCAAAGTGGTCACAATTCTAGGTTAGGTAGTCTCTTGTGTGGATAGAAACACACTTTCGTAGTATCTTTAGGGTTAGTACGCTCTAGGTGCTAAAAAATGTAAGTTATGTGCATTCAAAATTGTGATGAATGGAATTGCAATGAGACCGAGTAGAGGCCGCTACATGCGCGAATTGGGTTACAGATCTGATTCGCCATGTCCCCGAACCCACGACTGGTATGATTGGACGTGGCATTGTTTTGGCACCAACGTTTCGGGCGTCCGTGAATAACTTTAGGCACGGTGGCGACTCCCTTACTCGACAACATACCCCACGCACTCCGTGCGGGTTTCATGGCTCAAGCCACGCAAAGCACCTCGATGTAGTACCAAGCCGCGCGCCGCTATAACGCGAAGCGCGGCCCACGTCCTACAATTTGGCGACTTCACTGGGGATATCACCATTGGTGAGTGGACAGACTTGAAAGTCTCGTAGTTCCATATAATAATCATTGAATTTGCTTGTGACCCTTCGAATAGGGTCAGGTCTAGGCACTTGGTCTCATATTGCCATGTTTATGCTCGAGATCACTTAAGGGGGGATTTTACCTTGGTGCATGTGGTTAGGATCACATGGCTTAAGGTATATCCTATCCCGCCATGCGCGTATGCACGTGTTACTGAGATGCGTGTATATAAGGGGTATCTCGGCCACATAACATCACCATGTTGTGGTGGTGAAATTGGACCCAGCCTACTCTTAGGCATGGTACACTATCAGACTTACCAATCGACTATAGTTCACTAGATCCTGACCTAAGTGAATAAATTGGATTTGTGTTTCAATCAATGTGCTTGTTACTTGTGACTCTTCATTCAGTCCAAATTCTTAACCACCAACTAGCCCAGTCCCTTAACTAATTTCAGACATGAAGTTTGACGATCCATTAGGCCATTCAAAATCAATTTCAAACTCCATCGATAGAATCTGACTTAGGTTCGATTCCAATCCAGAATTAAATCTGACTTAGATTCGACCTTTGAACCTTAAACCTAAATTAGGTTCAATTCAATCTTAATTCAAGGACCTTAAATCTGAATTAGGTTCAATTCAATCTTAATCAAGAACCTACTTAAATCTGAATTAGTTCAACCAAGAGCTTGAATCTGAATTAGTTCGCTCAGCTTCAATCTAGAACCTTATTAAAATCTAAAACGAACTAGGTTCGATCATAGACTCAACCCTAGGAACTTTGATTCAAGGCTGGCCCATCAATTTCAAGTGGCTCGTAGGTCTAAGAGGTCCTTATCTTGAATAGGCCCAGTATAGGTTTGAATCTTCTCGAGTCTAGCACTTAAAATAAAGATTTAGTCTAGCCAATCGTCTACTTTCGAGTTCAGTTCCTAAGTCCAGAACTCAGATGAGTTAGGTTGTTCTTAAGAGTTTTCAAGTAGACCAATCTTTTGTTTCTGGTTCTAAAGTGTAATTTCTTGATTTCAGCAAGATAGCAAAGACTCGAACTTGTCTCTGGGTCTTAGAAGAGTAACAAGAAGCCAAACCCGACGCCTCTGATCACCAAGACACTTCCATGGCAAACGTCGAACAACAGTTAACGCTATTCTAGAAAAGCTCGAGTCTGTGAATTCGCCTTGATGCCAAGAAAAGAGCATTGGGGAGCTGAAAAAAAGAGGACCAGGAAAACCTCTCGAGTCTGACGGGGAGGAAGAAACATGCTGAGACACCACCCCTCCTCCGAAGACTGAGACGGAAAAAGGTGGAGCAACTAGAAGAGTTGGTCAAGAGAATGTCGAAAATTCAGTTCAAGGGCCTCGTGTTGCTGATATGAGATTAAGGGCCAGCTTCCTAAGAAGTTTGTCATCACTGATTTGCCAAGTTCAAGGAACTGAAGACCCAGAAGACCACTCGCCTTTCAATATTCTAATGGTCCTTAAAGAATGAGCAAAGAGTTATTCGCTTCGGTGTTCCCTATTATTTGGACACCCATCATCCAAGTGGTTCAAGACTCTGAATCAAGCAAGCTCGATGATTGGGAATATACAACACGAGTTCCTAAAGCAGTACACGTACATTCCAGCTTCTGTCTGGTCTCCGTGACAACTAGAGCACCAAGCAAGGTGAGAGAGAAATTTCTCTACTTTTCTTATGGTGGAGGGAGAAAGCGCTAAGACAATCGACCGAATGAGGAGGATCAAGTTCGCATGGTCATCAGAACTACACAATCGAGAGCCTCAAGTGTAACCATTGGATTCATTACTGGGTTAAAGGTGGCCCCAGTTGAGAAGAGTTTCAAGCCCAGAAGCTAAGGGTAACGGTGGGGGCTTTAACAAGAAGGTGGCCTCTTTTTTCCAATCACTGATAATCAAGCCAACATACCAAGACAACTCTTCACCATCCGGCCTTCAGCAACAGGCGTGAGGACCAAAGGATTTCAATTGGCATGATTATGAAGGCTTTGATAGATTATGCAAAAGGGCACTGTTCTATTGGACCCACTCCAGATCCTTAGATGATAAGAATAAGAATTGGATCCAAGCTATTGCAGTCCACAAGGAAGGGGCAACACCACTGAGAATTGCATCGTTTTGAAGCATAGGATTGCCTTGATTCGACGCACCTAGACACCCTTGCTCTCCAAGCAAGGAGTTCTAGAGTGTTCTAGAAGGTTCCACGTATTTCCGGAGTATTTTTTGTGTATTTTGTATTTTTTTTTTATTTTCTGCGTATAAAAACTTATAAAAATCATAAAAAAAATGTAGAAAAATCAGAAAAATAATCTAAAAATACTCGTGAGCTCAGAAAAATGTGAAGAATGCAATGAAAACTGGAAATTATGGAGATCACCAATATAAATTATTCATAAAAAAATCCTAAAAATAGAAAATAATTAAAATAAATAAAAGAAAATATTTTTGCCCCCTTTGTTTGTCCTTTGCTCAATAGTTCTGAGTATGACCTCACGTATTTCCAACTTTTGTAAGTTCAAAGCATCTTTTCTGAGTCGAAACAATCGCGAGACGCGGTATGTTTCATCACGGATTACTCATTTGGGGAGACACATTTAGGTGTCTACAAGCTGCGACATCAGACACCACCCAAGAACGACAAATAAATTACAAGCATTTGCGGACTTTGTGGCTGACTTCAACCCCGACATGGAACATAAAGCCAAAATCGAAGTCGAACAGGTAAACCATGTTACAGGTAAGAGCACTTGGGATCTGTACGTAGACGGTTCATCCAAGTTCAGAGGACCCGGTCTTGATATAGTCCTGAAGTCGCCAAAGGGGGAGAAAATAATCCAAGCTATTACTTGCAATTTCAAAGCCACTAACAACGAAGCGAAGTACGAAGCTTTGATTGAAGGTTTTATACTAGCCAAAGAATTTGGAGCTAACAACCTGAATGCGTACTACGACAGCTTGGTCGTAGCTAGCCAGGTGAATGACGAATTTGCAGCCAACGATTCCAAAATGGCGGCCTATCTGGAAGTTGCGAAAGCCAAAGCATCCGAGTTCCTGTCATTCAAGATCACCCAGATTCCAAGGGACCCGAATTCACAAGTTGACGCATTAGCAAACTTGGGATCCGCACTTAGAAAATCAAAATTCACATCTGTCCCACTGGCACACCAATCCAGCCTGGCAATCTCGAAGAAGGAACTTATCATGAACACATCAGAAGCCGAAGCCAACAGTTGGATAAACCCTATCTTAGAATACTTGATGAACGATACCTTACAAGAAGACAAGCTAGAAGCACGGAAGCTGAAAATCAGAGCATCCCGCTATACAATTATTCATGGAATCTTGTTCAAAAAATCAACCAAGGGGCTAATACAAAGATGCCTAAACGAAGCTGAATGGCCAAGAATCCTGCAAGAATTCCATGATGGTTAATGCCGAGCCCATGCTGCTTGAAGAACACTAGCCTGCAAAATACTCACCTACGGGTAATACTAGCCCTCCATCCGAAGAGACGCACACGAGTACGCAAAGAAATGTCCCAAATGCCATAAGCACGCGAACATGACATACAAGCCTGTAGAGCAGCTGCATCGTACTTTAACCCCATGGCCTTTCATGTGATGGGGAATGGACATAGTGGGAAAACTACCTCCAGCTCCACGACAATGGGTCTACATGCTCACAATGACAGATTACTTTTCAAAATGGATTGATTCCGGGAAAAAGAGGTTATACACTTCATTCGGACCAACGTCAACTATAGGTTCGGAGTCCCTTCGGAGATCAACTGTGAAAATGGTTCCTAGTTCATAAGCGCAAGACCCGCAGCTTTTGCCAAGAATGAAACATCACACTCACAATGTCTACCCCTAGATACCTGCAAGCAAAGGGGTTGTAGAATCAAGTAACAAGCTTATGATCAACGGTATCAAACGAAGATTGGAAGCAGCAAAAGGCAAGTGGACTGAAGAGCTACCCAGAATACTCTGGGCCAACAGGACAACGCCTAGAACGTCTACAGGTCACACTCCCTTCTCACTGTTTTACGGCTATGAAGCCGTGATCCCAACAGAGTTACTCACACCTTTCGCTAGGTATGGTCTAGTCACGCACGATGATAACAAACTAGAGCTAGCTAGGGATCTGGACACGATCGAAGAACTCAGAGAGAACACTCTCATACGCATGGCAACGTACCAAGGTATAGTCGCAAAAAGCTTCAACAAGAATGTGAAGGCAAAAGTGTTCAAACCTAAAGACTAGGTTCTAAGGAAAGTCTTCACAAACACTCGACAACTCAATGCAGGCACGCTAGGTACCCAGTGGGAAGGGTCGTACCAAATTGAACGAGTGATAGGCAACGGAGAATACCGCTTAACCACACTTGAAGGCACCCTAGTTCAACGAAGCTGGAACGCAACCAATCTCAAATGCTACTACTTCTAAGTCACACATAAGTAATTCTATCGTTATTTATCTCACTTTTGCACGTAAAACGCTAACGTACTATGCAATCTGTAGGGGCTTCAATCGCCAGGATCAATAGCTCAATCGCCAGGATCAACAGCTTCGATCGCCAGGTTCAACGGCTTCAAATGCCAGGTTTAACGACTTCAAGCGCCAGGTTCAGGGCTTGAAACGCCAGGTTCACGGCTTCAAGCGCCAGGTTCACGGCTTCAATCGCCAGGTTCACTACTTCAATCACTAGGTTCATGGCTTCAACCGCCAAGGTCAACGGGTTCAAACACCAGGTTCATGGCTTCAAGCYCCAGGTCCAACGGGTTTAAACACCAGCTTCAACGGGTTCAAGCACTAATTGCGCCAGGTTCAGGCACCAAATCCCACGAGGTTACGAGCACCAGAATCCAAGTTGTCAAGCAAATTCATGCCATCATCAATCTCACAGGTATGCAAGACATAACTCTACGATTTTCTTACGTTCTAAGCACTACTAAATTACGTAAACTCACAAGAAAACTATGACTTGCAAGCAAACACATGCAAGATGAAATCAAAGCAATACTAAGCAAAACATAAACACATATCACAACATTTTATTTACTAAGCAAAGTTTTCACAGAAGCAAAGTTAAAAAGACACACTTGACCCCCTGGCCAGTGGTAAAGTTAACACAAATTCCATGTTCCATCCAAAAGACGCATTGGCCACTAGACCAATGGTAAATCCAACCTAAAACAACCAAAAATCCATTGAAACTACTAATCTAAGCTAAGCTACGGAGTCTCCTCATCGATCTCTACAAACCCCTTGGACTTCGGAGTAACGGAGGTACTTTCCTTGATGACATCGTTCAGGTTCACCTCCTAGTTTTCACCTCCAACTTCCACGTTCTCTCTCTAACTCGAATCTGCAAAATCCTTATGACCTTCAGCTTGCTCAGCTTCCTTCTTCATCTTGTCAGACCATATATCTCTGATTGGGCCCGCCTTGGCAATGTACCTGTCAACCAGCTTTTTGCAGTCTTCCCTAGTAGCGCCTTCGTGGTACACTTCCAAATCCATCTTAGCCCTTCCCCTGAAGACAGTAATAGACTCCACGTCCAAAACCTCTTCATTCATCCGATAAATCTCTTGGTTCAGCTCCCCAATGTGCTGGTCCCTATCTTCTACCTCCTTCACCTTTACAGCAAACTCAGCATTGAAAGCTTTCCTCTGAGCAGGAAGAGCCTTCTCCTTGTCTGAACCAATTGACCTCAACTTCTCCTTCAAGGCCTTAACCTCACTCTCCAGCTTCGTCACGTTCTGAATTAGAGATTTTCGTGACAAGAGACAACCGTAAAGCCTGAAAAGAAAAGAGTAAACTTAGGGACCTGTCAGGCAAAACCCAAATGCAAACAAAACCACAACCCCTACCTGAATCTGATGTCCAAGCCCTTGATTGACCAACGCCTCCAGTGCCTTCTTCTTCAACCGGGAAGCAGTCGCTAGCATTAGTAGCTGACCAATCTCCGACAAAATACAGCTTTCCACCTCATTAGAAGCCAAGAAGCTGTTGGCATGGGATATGTTAACCCCCCAGCATCGATCATCATGGGGATCACAGGCGGCTTGCTCGCCTTGAAAGGTTCCACAATGGTAACATTGTCAGTTTTGACAGAACTCGTTGTACCTTGTTCCCTCTTCCTCTTGGCTACTTTTTCTTCCAACTAAGCGTCAGTATGTTGAGCTCTCCTCCCTAAGGAACCCAACACAGCTTAGCCAAAGTCCCACAACAAACGTGATAGTTAAAAACACAAGAAAACTCAGAACACTTACTCGAAGTCATAGCTGATAGCACTTCGTGTGCAATCTAGAACTTTTTGTCTACAACAGGCAACTCCTTGAACCTTTGTACTGCCCCTGAACTCGATTCTTCAACTTCAACGTCCAAACCTGCAAAACAACACAAGTAAGAAAAAATCAATGAAACCAAATGTAAGAAAATAAACACGCCACTAATACCTTTCCAGTTCCACCCACTAATCAGCCAATCCTCAATTTCTCCCAAAGAGTCTTTCTTTATAAAGAAAAAATGAGTTTTCCATCCCCTATCAATCACACCCTCGTCGTTGACTAATTTCGAGCCAGGCTTAGACCTGAGTGTCATCCTTTCCCTAGGAAGCCTCTTGATGTCATAACACGAAAGGAGATCTGCAGTAGTAAATCCCTCCTCCCAGGAGTTGGTTCTCTCTTCGATAACTCAACAAATATGCCAGAAAGACGGCAGCATTTGACTTGGGGAGACACCAACGAGGACCAAGAAATCTCGGACCAAAGGGGAGAAGGGGAATTTAAAAAACCGATGGTAAAAGGATACTCAAAGAYTACTACGCAGTCACCTGGGCATGATTCGAGCAAATGCTCACCAGAAGAGATGATCACCTCGCATGATGGAGGAAACTCGGCCAAAGCCACAATCTCCGGCAATTCATCGAACATAACGTTGCTCGGAATATCATCGTTGGATTTTCCCATCTTTCTCTTCTTCGCAATCGACGTAAAATGCATGAAACAAAGAACGAATCGAAAGGAGAGAAACAAAAGAAATACCTGAATTTAGAGGAAAATTCACTCGAAAAAAGGATTTGATCGAAAAGCCCCAATTTGTTTTCTACAAAACCCTAGAAATTAGCCACAATCGAAGTAATTCTCCAGAAGTAATGAAGCTTTTATAAAACCACTCAAGTGGTTGCTTAAATTTATTGCTCTAGGATTTAATTTTCGATCTGACTCCCCATAATATCTGCGCTAAGATTCAAAAAAACATATCTCATATGATTTTCAAGAAATAATCACGCGTAAATCAAAGTATCACTGTTCATAGTTTAAAAGTATAACTTACAACGACGAACCAGACACTCCCACATTACAAGTTAGGGGCCAATTGTTATACCTAGAATTTTCGTATCTAAAGCTAACGTGATCTTAACAGGTTCACAAGTTTGCAGGTTCACAAGTTCACAGGTTCACGTCTCGATAGTTGTAGATTCTACGAAGGCAAAGCCCTATGATAAATTAAAGCCCAATTCTCCAGAATTAGGCCCAAGCAAGGAGGCTAAAACCATGAGAGAGAATCAATCAACAAGGAGTAACTGCAATCCGGAGATCGTGGGGCACGTAGAAGCTGACGATATGCCCCCAAAGAATCGGTCCAAGCAGTTATCATCATAGTTGTCACTCCTCCCTACAAGTCAGGAACCACAATCTCTCACACAGGTCATTGAAAATTTGATTAGGAGTAATATATATGCATTGTAAAACTATACGAAGGACATACAATATATTCCTACTATTCCTAGACTAATTGTTTTATATTCTGAAGAGAGTGGAGTGAGTCTAAGTGAACCATTTGAAGAGTGTATCAGAGAACAATTCAAGAGCAACCTGTAAACACGTTTGTACCCGACTGAAATCATAGTGGATTGGTGGACTCATAGCCACCCGCGGTTTTTTACCCTTATTCATGGGGTTTTTCCACGTCACCATGTTTGGTGTTGTCGCTTTCCCTTGTCCTTTGTTTAATTTCCTTAGTTATATTTGTTTATGGTTATTTTGTGTTCGTTAGATTGAACCTGGTCATAACCGTACCGGCTTAGGTTAGATAGTCGTCTACTTTTTGCATAAACAATATTCACTCGATCACATATTATATATTGCGCACTCATTCGATTGCACAACATGAAATGAACAAGAAATTAAATAAATAGCACTACACGTAGAGGATTCTGAACAAAAAAATTGACGACCCTATAAAGTATAGACTTATTAAGTGGTCTTGTTAATTATTTCCGTTAAAGACTTAAAGTTGGATCACTAAGATTATTTGATTAGATGGCATGCAATAAAAGTGACTTCTTATTCATTTAACTAAGTACAAGATTCAGGTAGACTTATCAAGCATAGCCTGCTCGGCCCGATTTTACTTTTTATTGGGCGGGCATTAGGAATAAAAAAGGAAAAATTAACAAAAATAATCCCAACTTTTGGGGGGTCTTTCAAAAATAATTTGAACTTTGAATGTTCCAAAATTTTTGGTCTCTTACCGATTGTGACCTATTGGTGACCTGATGATTAAGTCAATTGGACACGTGTAGCTTTCTAATTGGTTCAAATTAGATTTAAACAAAATTAATTAAGTTTAATTATAATTAAATATCAATTAATTAATATAAATTGCCACCCACCTCACCACAACCTACAAACCACTGTCGTCACCACCTGTCACATCACCACAGCCACCACCCCCACCTACCACAACTGCCACCACACCCACCAAACACTCACCACTGTCGCCGCCACCTGCCACATCACAACAGCCACACCACCTACCACACTCACCACCACAACCCTCACCACACTCTCAACCACCTCATATCAACACACAACCACACTTTCCATTAACACCAACCACCACCCAACCACCACCACCTCAACCCTCACAACCTCTCCACGTAGCACCCTCACCCTCACAACGCACCATACACAATGCACCACCCTCACCCTTACCCTCACCACGCACCCACGACCCCACCACCACCCCCCACAATAAACCCCAAACCTTCATCCCATTCTGCGCCGTCGACCTACCATTAGAGGAGAGATAAATAGAGAGAGAAAAAGGGAGCAGAGGAGTGAGAGAATAGAGGAGAGAGAGAGAGAGAGAGAGCAGCGTGGGAGAGATAGAAGAGAGAGAAAGAGGGATTTAATAAATTAAAAAATGGAAAAAAACGTATTTTTAAACTGCATAGCAAGTAATTGGTCAATGGGACAAAAATTGAAAGACACCCCCACAGTTTGGATTATACTTGGAATATTCAAAGTTTGGATTATTTTTGGAAGACGTCCCAAAGTTGGGATTATTTCTGTTACTTTTTCCTAAAAGAATCTTATAATTTAATTATTGTTTTGAACCTGATCTAAAAAAGGCCGAAAAGCTCGCAAGTCTGTTATAATATTTCGGGCTTTGAGCAACATTTTTAGGACCAAACTTAAGCCACACTCGCCCTGATTCAATGGACTTTTTTTATGTCAAARCCAACCCGAACACGACCCGCCTCATGATCACCTTTAGATTCTAGTAAGAATAGTCCTCTTAAGTAAAAGGATACAAGGAATCTCGTGAAAGCTAGCATATATACATGCTTGTAGAACTAAACAAATCATTTAGACTAAAGTGGAGCAATATTTATGTTCTAGAGTAATATTGTTGTTGAACACCTCTATATGTTAATTTCTATTCAATGTTTGACGACAATGAAATGATCTGCTATAATATACGGAGTCCAACCCATTAAGCAACACTTGGAAATGGTCAGCAACCTCCCGCGAGAAAATAGGAAGCAGCTATATAGGTCCACCTGGAGCAACGGCTAGGAGAAAGTAGTTGAGAAATACGCAGCATACAATCAGCAGCCCGAAGATACTTAACCTAGTAGGGATTCTCKCTATAAATAGGTAACAAATGTAATTAGAAGGATCATCTCATACTCTCTACTCCCATCTGAATTCTTATCAAATACTTAGCTGATTTCTTCAGTTTGTAATCGTGAAACGAGCCAATTGAATGCTAAAGTCATTGTGGATTGGTAGTCTCATCACTATCCGCGGTTTTTCCCAGATTTGGGTTTCCGCGTCACCAATTCTCGTGTATTCTTTCTGTTTTTGCATTTGTTTATTATTGCTTTGATTCTCATTATCAAATTGATTAACCCGTCTAGTTGCAGGTCACGATCCTAGCTAGGTAGACTAGCTTGTTTGCTAAATTCTGCCTAAACATTTTGGCGCCCACCGTGTGGCCTGCAGCTTGATTCGTTAAAAAAAACAAAAAAATAGTAAAGGGAGTATATTCCTGTTACTTTACTCGCCTTTCAATCACATAATTTGAATTTTTTTGCTATGGCTTRTGAAATTGGCACTCCGAACCCCCTTAGCAATTTTGAATTGCTGGAATTATTGTCCTCATACAGGGAAGAACTACAAAAGAGTAAGGAAGAAAACCGGCTAGCTCTTCAGGCCCTAAGGGCTGAAGTAACCGCCGCGTCAGGTAGTCGACGTAGTCGTGTTAATATTGAAAATATCCATAACATGCAGGAGTTATCTTCAGGTGAATTAGAAGATGAGGAAGATCCCTCCTTCCGTGAGGAAGAGAAGGAAGAGCCTGAAAGCGGCGAGTACGAGACCCCGGAAGAAGAGAGATCCCCCGAAGAAGAAGATTCTGATCCCAGCACCAGGAGGCTGGATAAGTTGCAATCCGAAAATAAGCGAATGATGAGGATTCTAGCTAAGCTTCCAGGTGCTCTCGTTCCGGTTACCCACGAGGCCGCGGATGGTTATACCCGTTCCCCCTTCGTGGCAGCCATTGCTTGGGCGAAGATCCCTAAAAAGGTGGGAATTGCTATGCCTAAATTATAGGATGGTACTACTAACCCACATGATCATGTAGCGTAGTATAAGCAGAGGATGTGGGCCCTATCTATCCCATGGAATTCTATAGAAGCCACCATGTGCAAGTCATTCGGATCAACACTGTCAGGACCCGCCCTACAGTGGCTGATCAACCTAAAACCAGGTTTTATCCCGAATTTTGCTACCTTGATTAATAAGTTGCACCTACAATTTGCTAGCAGTAGAGCAATCGATAAACTGCCTAGTGATTTGTACTTCGTCGTCTAGAAACCTGGAGAGACATTGCGCAAATACCTAGACAAGTTTAGCTCTGAGATGATATCTATTAAAAATCTGGACGCATCTACCACCATAGAAGCGTTCAGAAGAGGACTAACCCCTCAATCGAGGCTATATTATAAGTTGACAAGGTACCCCTGTACGTCCTTCGCCGACGTATAGACAAGAGCTAGGGCTGAGATCCGGGTAGAAGAAGACGAGGCAGCTAGAAAGATCTTGGCCGCCCCATCCGAAACTCGGGCCTCCCCCTCAAGGCAGAATAACAAGCGTCGAGGCGGAGGTAGGTACCAGCCATACCAGCAGAGAGGCCAGGGGGCTGGTACCGAGCAGGTAAAGCAGGTAAGGTCATGTGAATACCCAACTGTCTCTAGTTATTGCTTCACTGTAGATGTTGCAGGTGTTGTCGATACGATGGCTAAGCTGGATGCCCCGTTAGGTGGCCATCTAAAAGCCTTAAGCCCGACAGCAAAAAAGACCCCTCCAAGTGGTGTAGCTACCACCATGACCGTGGCCACACCACGGAGGAGTGRAGCGCCCTAAAAAAGGAGGTAGCCTGGCTGATAAGTAAGGGTCATCTAGACCATTTGCTAAGCCGGAGAGGTACGCAAAATTATAATAACCGTGGAAATAATAACCAAAATGCTAATAACCGTGATAAACAGGTACAAAAGAATCCTGGAGCTTTCGCTCCTCCCCCGGATCCATTTCATGTGAAAGTAGTACAGGTAATAGCAGGAGGCACAGAGGTATGTCGACTAACATACTCTGTAGCCAAAAAGCGAAGCTAGATGGGAAGCCAGCTAGCCCCAAGTCCGACCTGGATAAGCAACTAACATGTACGCCCATCACTTTCGACGACGAAGATAACGGTGAGGAGCACCACGACAGTTTGGTAATCTCCCTAACTATAGCTAATTGTTTGATTAAAAGAATATTAATTGATAGCGGTAGCTCCACTAATGTGATCTTCAAGAGTGCCCTAGAAAGTATGGGGTTACAGGAAAAAGATATAGTGCGGAAATCCACTGTCCTTCTAGGGTTCAGTGAAGAATCCTAGCAAACCATTGGCGAGGTCACTCTGCCTACGTACGCAAAGGGAGTGAACCTCGCCACCAAATTTAATGTAATAGATAGCCGTTCTGCTTATAATGTTATTTTGGGTACCCSCTGGATTCATAAGATGAAGGCGGTACCCTCGACTTACCATCAGGTTCTTAAGTTCCCCACTAGCTAGGGTGTGCAGGAAATTAGGGGAGATCGCAAGATGGCCCGGGAGTGCTATAGCGTGATGTTGAAACCGAAGAAGGAGTGCATCTAGCAATTACAACTAGATTCAGTACCCGCTAAGCCCAGCGATCAAGACCTAGATGAAGTGGTGTTGGATCCTAGCCTACCTAAGCAAACTGTGTTAATCGCAGCTAGCTTAGAGGCAGGCGAAAAAGGTAAATTAATAGAATCCTAAAAGCTAACAAAGACTGCTTTGCTTGGTCCCACGAGGACATGACAGGTATAGACCCCAGCGTAATAACTCACCGGCTAAATGTGGACCCTCACGCCAAGCCGGTGAAGCAGAAAAGGCGAAAATTCGCACCTGAACGGAATACGATAATAAATGATTAGGTAGCCGAGCTACTGAGGTGCGGAAAGATAAGAGAAGTATCCTACCAAGAGTGGCTAGCTAACGTGGTCGTGGTAAGTAAAAAGAACGGTAAGTGGAGGGTTTGCATTGATTTCACTGATTTAAATAAAGCATGTCCTAAGGACCCCTTCCCTTTACCTCATATAGACGCAATGGTAGACGCCACTGTCGATCACGAAAGATTAACTTTCCTAGATGCGTATTCTGGCTATAACCAAATCCTCATGCACCCCCAAGACCAAGAAAAAACTGCCTTTGTCACCGACAAAGGAATATATTGTTATACTGTTATGCCTTTTGGTTTGAAAAATGCAGGTGCAACCTACCAGTGACTCATAAATAAAATGTTCCAAAAGCAGCTGGGGGACACGATGGAAGAATACATAGATGACATGCTAGTTAAGTCGAGAAAAGCAGGCGATCACATCGCCCACCTTAAAGAAACGTTCGTAGTTCTAAGGGAATACCGAATGAAGCTAAATCCCACCAGGTGCTCATTTGGGGTGGCCGCAGGTAAGTTTCTAGGTTACATAGTAACACAACAAGGAATAGAAGCTAATCTAGATCAGGTAAAAGCTATCCTTAACCTAGAATCACCTAAATATCTAAAAGAAGTCCAAAAACTAACGGGACGAGTAGCAGCGTTAAACAGGTTCATTTCGCGTTCATCAGACAAATGCCACCTATTTTACGTCTTAAAAAAGAATAAAAGCTTTGACTGGACTAATGAACACGAAAAGGCCCTGCAAGCACTAAAAGCCTACTTGGTTTCCCCCCCTCTGCTGACCGAACCAGCAGAAGGAGAAAACCTACAGCTATATCTAGCTGTCAGTAGCAAAGCCGTAAGTGCAGTGCTAGCTAGAGAAGCTGAAAACCAGCAACTACCCATATATTACGTGAGTTAAGCATTGTTAGAAGCCGAATCAAGGTATTCCTCCCTCGAAAAACTCGTACTAGCATTAGTTATCGCTTCTATAAAACATAGACACTATTTCGAAACGCATACTATAATGGTTATGACTAACTACCCAATAAAAGTCGTGCTTAGGAAACCCGAGCTAACGGGAAGAATGAGCAAATGGGCAATCTGTCTAAGCGGATACGACATCAAATACATGCCTAGAACAGCTATAAAATCACAAACGTTAGCTGACTTTGTGGTCGACTTTAGCCCAGGCCTAGAACCACCCACCGTCCAAGCAATAAGCACAGGTAAAGAAAAATGGCAGCTGTAAGTCGACGGCTCCTCGAATTTCAGGGGGTACTAAAGTCGCCACAGGGGGACATGATAGTAAGAGCTATATGCTGCGATTTTAAAGCAACTAATAATGAAGCAGAATATGAAGCTTTGCTTGCAGGTATCGCGACAGCTAGAGACCTGGGGGCAACCCACCTCCTAGTCTTTAGAGATTCATTGCTGATAGTAAGTAAGCTGAAAGGCGAGTTCGCAGCCAAAGACTCCAAGATGGCTAGGTACCTAGAAATYGCTAAAAAGAAAATGAATGAATTTGATAAATTTGACATTAAGCAGGTACCAAGCGACCAGAACACGAAGGCAGATGCTCTAGCTAGCCTAGGCTCAGCCATGAGGAAATGCAGCTTTGACTCGGTGCCCATAGCACATCTTGCTGGACCATCAATCGAAAAAGAAGAACTAGTCATGCCTATCTCCGATGGAAACGAGGAAGATTGGAGAACGCCGATCATCAGGTACCTAGGAGATGAAATCCTACCTAGCGGTAAGCTGTAATCCAGAAAGGTACGAATGAAATGTTCAGGGTACGCCCTAATTGACAACGTTTTATTTACAAAGTCTTCTTCAGGCATCCTGCAACGTTGCCTAGGTAAAAATGAAGCACATACCACCCTAAAAGAGTTCCATGACGGCAAGTGCAGCACGCACTCAGCTGGTAGGACCCTAGCTAAAAGAATATTAACCTACGTCTACTATTGGCCAACCATAAAAAATGATGCTAACGAATATGTAGGAAGCTGTGATAGTTGCCAAAGGCACGCAAACACATCGCATCAAGCACCTGAGCAACTGCACCCATCCCTCACTCCATGACCTTRCATGAAGTGGGGAATGGACATRGTAGGTAAACTACCAGTAGCTCCAGGTCAAAAGGTATACATGTTAGCACTTACTGACTATTTCTCAAAATGGATCGAAGCAGATGCATTCCCCCAGGTAAGGCATAAAGAAGTAATTTCGTTTATCTGGACCAACATAATCTGCAGGTTTGGGGTACCTAGCAAATTGTTAGTGACAATGGTTCGCAATTCATTAGCAACAAAACTAGGGATTTTTGTCAAAAATGAAACATAACTCTAACCATGTCCCCCCCTAGGTACCCACAAGCCAACGGACAAGCAGAATCGAGTAACAAGTTAATAATAAATGGAATAAAAAGACGATTAAAATCGGCTAAAGGGAAATGGGTAGAAGAACTACCTAAAATCTTATGGGCTAACAGAACCACCCCTCGGGGTGCGACTAGACAAACCCCCTTCTTACTTGTGTATGGTTGTGAATCTTTCTTACCTGCAGAAATAGATGTACCTTCAGCAAGATATGGACTCATTACCGAAGAAGCAAACGAAGAAGAGCTACGCCTAGACGTAGATACCATAGAAGAAATAAGAGACGCAACCAGTACTAGAATGGCAGCCTACCAACAGATAGTAGCGAAAAGTTTTAATAAAAAGGTGAAATCTAAGACATTCGRAACCGGCGACTGGGTACTAAGAAGAACATTCCAGAACACCCAAGAATTGAATGCAGGCAAGCTAGGAGCCAGTTGGGAAGGCCCCTACCAGATCAGTAAAGTGTTTGGCAACAGAGCCAATAAATTGACCTCACCTGAAGGCACAGAGGTCCCCAGAATCTGGAACGCCTGCCACCTAAAAAGATATTGTTTTTGAGGTAAAACCCCAACAATAGCTAGCCACTAGAAAAAGATATCGATGTAAAAGAGAAACACTTGTATTTCTATAGCTAAGCGGCTAGCTAAAAATGAATATCATGCATGAATAAAAGTTGTAACAAAGTCACATTGAAAAGCAAATAAAACACAGATTCATAAAAGAGTCAGATCATAAAATAGCCAAAAAGGTCGCTCACCAGCGGCAAATCCAAGTTAAACTGCCCAAGGCAGTACCAAGCAAAAGAAAAAATAGTCAAATAATTAGAGCTGCACGTGCCGCAGCCATAGCCCAATATGTTCAAACGAAAGTACTGAAAAGTTTTCTGAAACAGGTCATCTATCCTGAAGAAGGAGCCTTCACCTCCTCAGCTGGGTCACCCATGAACAGCTCCTCCCTGAAGCCRAACTAAATGGTGGAACCACCCAAGCTAGCTGCATCATCAAGCATCTTCTCACAATCAAGTAACTAAGAAGAAGTCCAAGCAGCTACTTGAGAAACCTCCCCAACAGAAGGTGGTGGTACGAAGTCAGACTTGGATTTAGTCGCAGCTGCCAGAATTTCCTTCCTGAACTCCTCGTCTTCCAGGTCCTTCATATCACCCAGAGAGCCCACGTAGGCATCCACATTAGCAGTCAGCTCATCATCTACAGGCCTCTTGAACTTGACCTTCCAGGACAACTTAGCTAGCTCAGTGATCACCGTCTCTGCTTTGTCCTGCCGAGCCACAGCTATAGTCTCCTTGAGCTCCGCAGCAGCAAGCTCTAGCTCCTCGCGATTGGCCTTCTCAYTAGCTACCGATGCCTCCAGTTGTTTCTTCTTAGCCGCCCATGTGGCCTTCTCTTTGGTCAGGTGAGCCACTTGGCTGGTCAGGTCCCCAACGCGCTTCTTCAAGACAGCAGCAGTTTGAAAGATAGATTTCGAAACCATAAAGTTCTGGATCAGCTGCAAGGCTAGGTGGAGCCCATCATTATGCACCACCTCAAGGTCCTGCCCCTTCAGGCGGGTAGCAGCAGGAAATATCAATTGATCCATCTCTGGCCATATTCCACCACCCATCCTATCATGATCCAAGTAATCCTGGGGAAAAGACAGGTTAAGTCCAGCAGCGAAATCCTTAGAAGCTGCCCCAGCAGTTTTCTTCTCAGCATCCACAGTAGAAAAAGGTCGATCAGAAGCAACATCAACAACCGGCTCAACAACCTGAACCTTGGCAGCGTACTGGGCACCTCCAGTAGTTGAGGCCTTCCTCTTCTTTGAGGACAGAGCCCTCATTTCAGCTACGGACATAGACAACCCTAACCAAAACAAAAACGTTAATCATGGAGCAGCCAACACAAAGAATAATCCACTATGACATCCCAACTCACCTAAAGCCATCACGGTTGATTTAGGAAGATCTACAAACTTACGCAAATCTGCACTATGACCAAGAAAAGCCTCCACCTTAGCTGAGTAGCCGTGAGAAGGGCCACTCTCTGTTACCACCACTGCAAACGAAAAAAAAAGACGAAAATCAAAACCAAATAGCTTCTAACCCATCAGAACAAACAAAAAAAAAGACAACAGACCCACAAAAAAAACCTATACCTCCACTATTCCAACCTTGCACTAACCAATATAGATCCGAACCCAAAGAATCCAAAGCTACAAAGAAGAACCTAGCTTTCCACCCTTTATCAGATGCCTTAGTCCCCCCTACTAAGTCTACCTTATCCACTTTCAATTTCAAAGTAAAACGGGCATTGGCGATCTTTTTAATCAAATAAGTGTAACAAAGGTCACGATAAATAAATGGAGTTTCCCAAGACTCGGTCAAATGATCAATGACACTATAGACTCTCCAGAATTTTGGCTGAAATTGATTGGGGCTCAGTTGAAATTGGTTCAATACAGAACGAACCAAAGGATTAAACAAGTAAGAATAGCCCAAGAGAAAAGGATACTCGTAGAAACAGACATGCCCAGGAGGGCACTTCTCAGGCCTATTAGTCGGTTTTGGAGCAATGAGAACTGCCTCATCTGGAAAGCAACCACACAATCGAATCTTTGCGAGGTCCGCTTCAGTGATCGTACTCGCCACATCTTCGTTTGGCCTTCCCATTTCAAGATCTACTGAAGCCCTAAGAGGAATAAGCTTAGACCTCTTCCTAGCGGACTGTTTAAAATGTGGCATGGAAGAACTAAAGTAACAAAAAATAATAGACAAGGAAGCAGGAGATACCTGGGGAAGAAGATGAATGCTCCGAGAAATTGAGAAAGCAGGCGCGAAAAACAAAGCAATTTGGCAAAGGAACAATCGAGAGAAGACGAAAAGACGGAGAAGTGTAATGAAGTGAAGTAAGAAGTGAAGACAAGGGAAGCTTTAAATTTGAAAATAAGAGGAAGTTGAAGAAGTTATTGGATGTGACGGTTATTGGAAATCGTGGAACGGTCAGACAAGTGGAAAGGCTGAAGGGGGGGAGGTGGGTATGCGCGATAAGACGAAATTGCCCTTCATTAAAAAAGCCCCAAATGAAGTCCAATTTGGGGGCAAATGTTGTACCCGGATTTCAGCTAAGTCTAGCCCACTAAGCAACACTTGGAAATGGTCAGCAACCTCCCGCGAGAAAATAGGAAGCAGCTTGATAAGTCCACCTGGAGCAACGGCTAGGAGAAAGTAGTTGAGAAATACGTGGCATACAATCAGCAACCCGAAGATACTTAACCTAGTAAGGATTCTCACTATAAATAGGTAACAAATGTAATTAGAAGGATCATCTCATACTCTCTACTCCCTGTCTCTTATACACATCTAGATGTGTATAAGAGACAGCACATACTCATACTGAATAGCTATAGCTGATTTCTTCAGTTTGTAATCGTGAAACGAGCCGATTGAGTGCTAAAGTCATAGTGGATTGGTAGTCTCATCACTACCCGCGGTTTTTCCCTGATTTGGGTTTCCGCGTCACCAATTCTCGTGTATTCTTTCTGTTTTTGCATTTATTTATTATTTCTTTGATTCTCATTATCGAATTGATTAACCCGTCTAGTTGCAGGTCACGATCCTAGCTAGGTAGACTAGCTTGTTAGCTAAATTCCGCCTAAACAAATATATCATCGTAACAGTAAAAAGGCGTGTTTTTGCGTGTATTATTGCCAGTGTAAATATTTTTGTGAATATGTTATGGTGAATCCATAATAATACATGTTGGTACAAATTAACCTTCCAGGCCTAATATTAAGCAAAGCCCATATACACTAACCTAGTGGGCCAGAAGACATGAAAAAGTTAAGGCCCAAAGGAGTCAAAAGTGCCTACCACTTAGTCAAAGTTTGGTACATGCATAAGACACCTAACCTGGTAAGTTATGTGCCACTTGTCATGCAAAGGTTACATATGCTCATGCAAAGTGTAGTATAAAAGGCAGTCTTGGGACACCCAGGCCTAGTAAGTTCAGTTGAATAAACACTACCTACTTGCTCTCTCTAAAATATTAAACACCCTAGTAATACTCTAATACCTCCATCGAAGGGGCTGTTCCTGGGTTGCCCCAGGGTAGTTCATTTGAGTTTTGTAGGTACCAGGATATCAGGCCAAGTTCGACTCCACCAGCACTGGCTCGTTGTCCACTGCCACGTCAGTAGTACTAATTATTGTACCAACAATTTGGCGCTAGAAGGAAGGGTCGTAGTGCCACATATCGTGTGGATTGGACGATGGATGCATCCAACCCAGAGATGATGCTTGTTGATAGACTTGGCCCTAGGAGGCCAGATGAGGTATCTTCCACCGCAAGAAGTCGCTCCTCGAGGCGCTTCAGGTCAGTAAGGCACCGTGAAAGCCGGAACAGAATGCCACCACCATCTCAAAATCAACCGCCACCAAGCCCAAGAAACCAGTACACTGGCTCTATGGGACATGGTGGAAATTATCATCATGCACCTTTTTCCCTCCAGGAGAACGCGGGATCATTCTACTCCGCCAAGTCCAGACCAAGTGGAGAATGCAAAGCGTGTCCTTAGACGTGCGGAACTAGCGTCTTCTGGCTCTATTGGAAGTACTTCTGGAGTAGGAACCACACAGGAGCAAGACCTTTTTGGTCCAAACCTACCTACTCCAAGTCACTCTACCCGAAGACACCATAGTCAAATGGGTGGGACTAGGAGACCACCCAGACCACATGTCAGAAGGAGGTTAAATTACTCACCACCTCACTTCCCATCCTCACCATCATATGGTTCATCTCCATCAATGGAGGATATACCAGAAGAGGCTAATGAAAGACCTGAAGTCAGATACGCAAGCCCTGTGCACCATCATCATGACAAACTAGGTACACCCAGACCTGAATCTCGGGCAGAATCAGCTGGACGTACCCCAGAGACTACTAGGCCTGAACATGTAACCAGGCGTGGGCAGTCAGTTCATGATAGCTTGGGGAATCGTCTCTCGGCCTTCCATAGGCTAGGAGGACCAGGTCCTTCACAAAGCTATAGACCATGGGCCAACCCCGTAGGGGGCTTGGGCCTACATCGATGTGTGTGTTTGTGTTGTGGGCTTAAGCCACAGAATCCGCACGTGAGTGCGTTGGGGGAGTGTTGTCGAGTAAGAGGATCGCCACCGTGCTTATAAAGGTTAATCACGGACGCCCGAAACGTTGGTGCCAAATCAATGGCCCCAAGTTCTGATCCAGTAACTAGTACGTGGATTTGGGGACATGGTACGGATTGAATCTTTGACCCAATCCGCCCGCATGTAGCGGCCTCTACTCGGTCTCATTGTAATTTTCATTGCAAACGCGAGTATTGGATGCACGCAAATTACATATTCAAAACCTTATTAGCGCACTAGTCCTAAAAGTTACTACAAAAATGGTTTTCTATGCACAAACAACTATCTACCTAGAAAATGTGATCACTTGATGTTAATAAATATTAATACGGTGCCTAAAAACCGGTTTGTCCATAATTATCTGACTTTAATGTGGTCGCACAATTTCCGGTCTTTATTTAAGGAGCAAACGAAATGCAATACAAAACATATATGCAATATGCATATACAAATATACATCGTCCTTACCTTGTCGCTGCAAACGAACAAATTGTTAGAAAATAATAAATAAAATGATAGGCCTTCGATCGATCCGCTAAACAAATCAAAAAAACATGTTAGT
>SNQN01002498.1:16605-37950 GCA_008642245.1 Bassia scoparia | reverse complement strand
TTTGAAACTACGATCATTGGAATACAATACCTAGCAATTTCAAAGCCTATTCGCGTTCTAATCTAGAGTTACTACTAAAAAGTGAGTTCTATTATACAAAAAATGACTACCTAGCCTAAATATTGTGACCATTTGATGTTAATCAGTATTATACGGTGCCTAAAACCGGTCGTCCATAATTAATCTGACTTTAATGTGATACAAGTAATTCCGGTTTATTTAAAGAATATAAAAGATGTATTGAGAATATATACAAGAATAGAGAATAGAATATTACAAAATTCTTACCTTTAGATCGCTCGCTAGAAAGACAATAGGAAACAAAAGTTAGAATCAAAATCGTTCCTGCAATTAACTATATTATTCAAAGAAAACAAGTAAAAAGTTAGTATTGATATGATAATAATAAAACAATAATAATAATAATAGTATGAGTAATAATAATAATTAATAATAATAATAAATATAATAATAATAATAATAATAAAATAATAATAATAATAATAATAATAATCATAATAATATAATTATAATAATAATATAGATATAATAAATAATAATAATAATAATTAATAATAATCCAAAAGAAGGAGAAAGAAAAAAAAAAAGAAAGAAACATCACACAATGTATGCGTGAACACATAGCACGAAAAACCAAACCCACAACTGAATGCCAAACGGAGTACGAAACGCACACAATTATCACTGATCAAACAACACACAACATCAAATAATGATTAGGATAGATTAAATGAAATTTATCAAATTAGAGTCCTCAAAAATTATAATGTATCGTCGTCGGTCGAACGGATTCGCAAGGGCCTTTCGATCTTCGTTTTGGACTGTTTTGGTTGTTGCGGTGCTGCTGATTGTCAGCAGTTTAGGGGTTATTTTGCTGCTTGATATTTGACGATTTTTGTTGGTTTTGTTGATGATGAAGAGGGCTGGTATGAAGGTTTTATATAGGGAGGATTAGGGAAAGGAAGTAGGGTTGAAATTGGCATAGAAATGGAAGCCGTGTGGTGTGGGTTTTGCTGATGTATGTGTTTTGCATGGGCTGAAATGGTTGCATAGGGTTTTGCAAGATATGGGCTTGCATGGTTACGTTATTAATATTATAATTTGGGCTAAGTTTAATTAAATAAATGGTTTAGCTTAGGATATGGTTTAAGGTAGGTCTAATGTTTATTTATAGCAATCTCAAGCCTTTTAAGAAATTCGGACCAATTGACGATTGATATAGTATAAATCTAGGACCCTTATTTGGGGAGACATTTTTAGCTGTCTACAGAAGCCCCCACTTTAACTGTGTCTGGAAGACGAAAGTCAAATATCTCGTATTGGACGGAGGGCAACTCAAGACGTTCTGCGACCCGAGTTGCCCTTTTCTTCGCCATTAACGTAGCGTAGGTACCTGCAAAACAACCCGTTAGTTTTACCTATGCCGTGTCCGTGCGGTCAGATTTCCTTGGATGTGTATTTGTATCTTTGGAATGAGTTGCTTGCTCGGGAATGTCATTGTGCGGGAGAAAATCCAGAACCCCGACTGAGAATGGTCTGCGGAATTTCTAGTGCGGAGACGAGAAAAACTCTAAAACCCGAGATAACTGTGCGTATATGGATGCAGGTGCAAATGCATGTCTTAATTCCATGGTCATCTTTCCTAAAATGAATGCATGAATGTAAGGTGCCCTTTCGGTTTTTTTTTTCTTTCTGAATTTTTTTTTWTTGCTTTTTTTTGGCTTTTTTTTTCCTTTTTTWTTTTTTTTWWTTTTTGGAAAGGGCACCAAATGTCATAGGAATGTATGATATGCACATGTACTAAGTGGTTAGGGTCATGCCTAGATAACCTAAAGGTCGAGCCTAGGTAACCTAAAGGTCGAGCCTAAGTTGGCCGAGGGTAAGGTCGATCCTAATGTGAGTCTAAGGTCAACGTCTAAGGTCAACATCAATGGTCGAAGTCTATGCTTACCCTAGTGGTCAAGGGTCAAGACCTAAGGTCAAAGTCTATGCCTACTCTAATGGTCAAGGGTCAAGACCTAGGGTTAGAGTTTATGTGGACTACGATCGAAAGTCAACTAAGGTTAGTTATGCATGATGTGAACTAAAAAAATGACCATGAACTATATGAATGTGATTATGAAAATGTGTTAAGGTCAAGAACTATACAATGGCTAGGGCCCATACAATGCACATATGTACATGACACATGATGACGAGTCAACTATGGTCAGTCAAAAAAAATTACCACGCCTAAGAGTAGAGCTGGGTCCAATTTAACCACTTTCACGGTAAGTAATGTATGGCCGAGTTACCCCTTATGTACATGCATCCCGTAACACGTGCACACACGGCGTGGGTGGGATAGGACTTGCCTTAGCCATGTGATCCATTAACCACATGCAACCAAGGTAGGTTCCCCCCTAAAGGTGGTCTCGAGCACAGAACATGCCCATATTGAGACCAAGGAGCCTAATGCGTGACCCTATGCGGAGGGTCACATGCAATATGCAAAAATCCAATAATCGTAATGATGGAATTACGAGACTTTCAAGTCTGTCCACTTCACCTAACGGTGATTATCCCCAGTTAAGTCGCCAAATTGTACACCATGGGCCAACCCCGCAGGGGGGGGGGGGGGCTTGGGCCTACATCGATGTGTAGTTGTGTGCTTAAGCCACAGAACCCGCACGTGAGTGCGTTGGGGGAGTGTTGTCGAGTAAGGGGATCGCCACCGTGCCAATAAAGGTTAATCACGGACGCCCGAAACGTTGGTGCCAAAACAATGGCCCCACGGTCCGATCTAGTAACCAGCTCGTGGGTTCGGGGACATGACACGGATTGAATCTTTGACCCAATCCGCCCGCATGTAGTGGCCTCTACTCGGTCTCATTGTAATTCCTTTCAAACACGATTATTGGATACACATAACTTAGCAATTTCAAGCCTATTCGCGTTCTAATCTTAGAGTTACTACTAAAAAGTGAGTTCTTATTATACAAAAAATGACTACCTAGCCTAAATATTGTGACCATTTGATGTTAATCAATATTAATACGGTGCCTAAAACCGGTCGTCCATAATTAATCTGACTTTAATGTGATACAAGTAATTCCGGTCTTATTTAAAGAATTATAAATGGTGATTGAGAATATATATAAGAATAGAGAATAGAATATACAAAATTTCTTACCTTAGATCCCTCGCTAGAAAAGACAATAGGAAACAAAAGTTAGAATAAAAATCGTTCCTGCAATAAACAATGAGGCTGAGTATGATGCTGCTATAGCTGGATTACAACTCTGCCCGTCTATTGGCGCAACCAAGGTGTGTCTTATGACTGATTCCCAACTTGCTGCCAACCAGTACAGGGGGGAGTATGAGGTCAGAGAGCCAATCCTACAGGCCTACTGCACCAAAATGAAAGAGCTAGCTTCTAAACTTCAGTCATTGGAGGTTTGTTTAATCCCCAGAGAAGAGAATATCCTGGCAGATGCATTGGCAAAGCTGGCTACAACCACTTTTCAAAACTTGACCAGATCCATCTTTATGGAGGTGCTTCCTAAGAGAAGTACAGAGTGTGAATCTATGTATGTTTTCCAAGTTGGCCCACCACCTTTGTGGATGGCAGACATTATAGCCTACAAGCAGCATGGTACATTACCTTCAGAAAAAGCACAAGKCAGGAAAATCAAACTTGCAGCTCAAAGGTATACCATTATAGATGGGGAAATGTACAAGAAATCTCACACCTCTCAACCACTTCTCAAGTTTGTTGATCTTGATGAAGGAAACTATATCCTCAAGGAGATTCATGAGGGCATTTGTGGCCATCATGCTGAACCCTGGTGCACAAAGCCCTCCGTGTTGGCTATTATTGGCCAACTATGGGTGCAGATTCCAAGAAAATGGTCACTGAATGTGAAAAATGCCAAAGGTTTTCACCATCCATCAATCAGCCAACAAATGATCTGCATCCAATCCTTAATCCCATCCCCTTTGCTCAATGGGGTGTGGATATCCTGGGTCCTTTCCCAAAGGCCCAGGGGGGAAAAGATGGTTAATTGTTGCTGTTGACTATTTCAGCAAGTGGATTGAAGCTGAGGGGTTATCCAACATTTCAGAGAAGGATGTCAGAAAGTTCCTATGGCAGAATGTGCTAACAAGGTATGGTATTGCAATCTGCATAGTGTTTGACCATGGAAGACAGTTTGACAATGATCCTCTGAAGACCTGGTTGTCTCAGTTCAAGATCAAGATTGCATTTTAAGCAGTTTGCCACCCACAATCTAATGGGCTGGCAGAGGCAGCAAACAAGCATATCCTCAATGGCTTAAAGAATAAATTGGATGACAAAAAGGGTTTATGGCTTGAAGAATTACCAAGCACACTCTGTTCATTGAGAACCACAGTCAAGAGGTCCAGTGGACATTCACCCTACACTTTGGTGTATGGCACAGAAGCTTTGATACCAATTGAAGTTGGCTCCACCTCTCTTAGACTCTCACAATATAACCAATCTCAAAATGAGCAAGTTTTATCAAAATGCCTTGATCTGGTGGAGGAGTTAAGAGAGGATGCAGCAACTAGGCATGCAGCTTATATGCAAAGGGTGGCCAAATACTACAACAGAAGAGTCAGACAAAGACCACTTGTAGTTGGTGACTTGGTTCTTAGGATGTCTGCAATAGTTCAGAAGGCTAGTATTCATGGCAAACTCTCAGCCACCTGGGAAGGACCATACCAGATTCATTCTCAGAGCATGGCTTGCACCTACAGATTAATGGAGTTGGATGGCACTGAGCTACCAAATATCTGCAACACAGATCAACTCAAGAGGTATCATGCCTAAGTTTGTATTTACATATCTTGTAATTTTTTGTAAGGAACTTTGTTAAGATAAGAAATTCAACCATATAATTAATGTATATTTATATATATAAAAAGAGGCATCCTTAGCCATCTAGTTGTAATTATTTTTCTTTTCTAGTGTTCTATTTTTACTTACTTTTTTAGGTTGTAAATATTTCATCTCTTTTGAGGTAAATATGTAAAAATCCTGCTTTACTAACAAGGCCAGGTACCAGGCTGGTGAAGAGCCAACTGGTAAAAATCCTGCCTTTCCCAACAGGGCCAGGTACCAGGCTGGTGAAGAGCCAACTGGTTAAAATCCTACCTTTACTAACAGGGTCAGGTACTAGATTTGTGAAGAGCCATCTGGTTTAAATCCTAATCTTTATGAGATAAGGTGTCATCCTGATTATGTTAGTGGACAAAAACCCTGGTTCAACAGAATTAGGTACCAGCATGATTATGTCTCCTGGTAAAATGCTAATGTTTTTGAGAAAAGGTGTCAGTATGATCATGTCATCTGATTTGAAATCCTACTTCCTTGCAAGTAGGTACTAGAATGATTATGCCACCTGGTAAAACCCTGTTCTATACACAAAGAGACAAGRGCCATAAGATTATGTCTTCTGGATTATCATTTGCAAAAATTTGAAGGGAGTCATTCTCCAGGTAATTTAGCATAATGTTTAATGGTTGCATAATTAAGTTATTCTTACAAAAACTTATGTGGTTAAAATTATATTCATATATTAAATCACATAAGTCTTGGGGGGACAACTAGTACCCCTGGTAGAATTTAACTAAAAACATGCATATTTTGTTTTTAAAACAATTCATACCATTAAATTATGCACAATTATCAAAAAATTTCAACAAAGTTATGGGATTTAATACCCAACATTTAACACTTATTTGAATTCATATTTCATATATAAATTCATATAAGTCTTAGGGGGGACAACTAGTACCCCTGGTACCATTTACCTGGTTGAAAAGATCCTATTTACATGCCACATAATGCTACATAATTTAAATACCAAGAATTTAACATGTTTACTGGATTTATTTGTGCATTATAGGCATATTTATAGACATAAAACCCAGAGTATTTCATACCAAAATATTTAAAACAAGTATTACTGCCCTTATGGGCAAAGTATTACATAACCATTACTGGTGGCTGCCTGGCTCGGGCTCCAAACGAGGGCCTTGTCAAGGGCAAGTAGCCAAATTGTTCTTTGAAACATGTGCAATTAAAATATTGTTCTCGTACTACAACACACAAAAGATAAAGTTTAAAGATGCAAAAGCTGATAAAAGGATAGAGGACAGGGGCAGTTGAGTACATCATGGAGCCGGATCAGGAGAACTTCCACTAGAAGAAGTCTCTGCTCTACCCCCTTGTCTGCTACATCTCCCACCACTGGTTCTTCTTGGTTAGTGCTTTGAGCTGCTGAAAGGGCTTCACCTGCTGGAATCTCAACAGGGCTGGCAGTGATTGGTACCTGAAACAAAATCATCTCCCATGGTTATGACTAAGACCAAGTCATCAAGACCTGGTGTGTTGTTAAGGATAGTTAGTTCCATACRTCTCTCCACTTGCATATCTTCATTTCCAACACCTTCTGTCTGTTCAGCAATTTGGCCTTCAACGTTGGGAGTAAAGAATTCAGCTAAAGTGGGTGGCAATACCTCACCTGGGGGGCTTGTTTCACCAATTCCAGCTTCTAGGGTCTCTTCCACCTTGGACCAGTCCAGGTTAGGGTCCACATGCTTGGCACACCTAAAACACACTAACCAGGTGTAATAGAAGTGGTTGGTGACATCTTCTTGTATCTTCAGCTTCTCATCCTTTAAAGCACCCAGCTCCTCAGTCAGCTTCTTTACCAACATATCCATCCCAGCCAGACTTGCTCTTTCTTGGGTTAGGGAGTTCTCCATGGAGTCCTTTGCCTCATTAAGCTCATTAATTTTTGTATCCCTAAAGGACACATCATCAGCCAGACCTGAGGCTCTTAGCTCAGCAAGCTCTTTGTTCTTCTAGTCCTTATCCCTAGCTTCTATGAGGTCTGCCTTCTCAGTAACCAGCTTTTAGATGGTCCCTTGGGCAGTCCTCAGCTCGTTCTGCACCTTCTCAATCTCTGCATGGGTACCCCTCCTCAAGTTCTCATAGTTTTGCTCGAGAACCAGCTGTCTCCCCTCAATCTGCCTYTTCCTATCTGAGAGGCATGAACATGAATGTGTGGCAGCTTCATAGCTTAAGGAAGTGATAAGCCCATATCTGACAATCTGCATAAAGTGAACATGTTAAGGTTAGGCACGCTCATAAGTATCTCAAATTGACTAAAGCTAAAAAATTACGAGACTAGGTTTTTACCTGAGCAAGGTGGTACTCAAAGAGCTGGTTAGAAACCCTATCATCATCCATTATGGGAGCATCATATGGAGAGATAGCATGAAAGAGCAAGTTCCTGGCAACCAGACTGTTCTCATCAATGTTGGGCCCAGTTAGGCCCCTGCTGGGGTAAGTCCTGGCCTCTCCAAAGGCAGATTTGACTGCATATGCAACTATGGCACCACCATAGAAAGGCCCAGAGGAGGATGATGCTGGTGCACTAGACCACTGATGGGTGGTCATGGCTGCTGATGTTGCTGCTGTTGTAGGTGTTGTTGTTGTTGCTGTAGTAGTTGTTGTTGCTGCTGTAGTAGTTGCTGTTGTTACTGTTGTAGTTGTTGTTGTAGTAGTTGTTGCTGATGTTGCTGTTGTGGTAGTTGTTGTTGTTGCTGTTGTTGAGGTTGTTGGTTTAACTAAAGTTGGAATTGAAGGAATGCCCATGGTTGCTTGGCTGGCAGAGGAAGTAGCTTGGAGGATTGGGACACCAGTCCACACTGGTTAACCAGCTGCAGATGAGGGGATGACACCCATACTAGCCTCGGGAAACCAAGGCTCAAGGCCACCTGATTGGTGCATCCCAGGCACCCCCTGCAAGTTACCTCCACCTGAGCTCCACTCAGCCTCTTGTATCTCCCTYGCAACCTAGAGGCCGATATCTTCTTGTGCTTTCCTCTTCTTGGCCTCTTCCTCCTCATCACTATCAATGGACATAACTTCGTCCACTTTCCTCTTTCCCTTGTCACCAAGTAGATCTTGCTGTAGTTGAGAAGACTGACCACCCAGGCCTGGCCCATGACCAGAAGGAACCACTATAGTCACACCACCTCTGTGGACGACTCTGCCCCCTTGAATTGGGGAGGGACTCCTTCTAGCAGATGGAGGGGAGATGGTGCTTCTAAGCTAAGGGCTCCGAAGTTAGGCATTCTCAACCTACTTCTGGTCATCCTAGAGGCAAGCCCAGATGCAGACCTGTCACCGCTCCCTGTGGGAGTTGGAGCTCTAGACCTTCTCCCACCATGTGGGGTTCTCTCCTCTGATGCCCCCTGAGAGGCACCAGCAGCTTGCAAGTTCTCTTGGCTAGCTCCAGAAGTACTGCTCGACATGGTTGATGGTTATTGCTGAAAGTTCTCTACAGTCCAGGGGTTTGTAGGCTTGTTCCTCACCAACTGATTGAATACCTCCGGATCTATCACAAGGCTGTCAAGGGTTACAATCTGATCCCTCAAGACAACAGACTCTGGAGACAAGGCAGTGATATTCCCAGTTGGAGTCCTTCTAATGTTCAGAACTGACCAATCCAGGTTCCTAAGTGCCTCCACTGCACATATACAAATGCAATTTGGTTAGTTCTATATAGTCAAAATCAATTATGCATAAAAATATAAATGTGCAGTTAAAGGAGAAAAGGGGCTATGAAGACTTTAGTGCAACTGAACTTACTTCTGGAGATTCTCCTGCTCAAACCACCAGCATCCATGTAAAACTCCACCTTCAGAAGGTCAAAGTGAGGTAACTAGTTTTTAGGAGTTGGGCTTGTTCCTTTAGACCTAGTGCCATAAGCTTGGAACCATTGAAAGGTAGCATTTTCCTTCTCTGTGGCAAGGCAGCTAGGTGAAAGGGCTTTCATCTCCAAAGCTTTATTCCTGGTAAACTCAATCTTGGCCTGGTAGAGGTAAGGATGCTTCTCATGAAAGGGAACTCTCAACCACAGCCACTGTTGTGTCCACTTCTTCAAACCCCCAACCAAAGGATAGGAGGTTGCATATGTGTCATTTCCACCCTTGCCAACCTCCAAGGAATACCAACTAGTCTTGATTTGGGTCCCCCTGTATGCCCTTAACCAGAACAGGGTCCTGAAAACCCTGGTTGACATTTCCAACTCCAAGAAAGTGCAGACCCAGATGAAGCTGATAATCCTCTGCACAGCACTAGGGGCCAGCTGAGACAGGCTGATCCCCCACAGTTCAAGTAGTTCAACCATGAAGGGGTGAAGAGGGAACCTAACACCTAATTCTAGGTGGCCTGTGTAAATGGGAATCCTGAATCTGGGAGGGGAGTAAGCTCTATCTGWGGGGTTTGGGACTTCAAACCAGTACCCAAAATTGGAACCAAAACTATACAATTCACCAACTCTGATGTCAGACCTCTTCTCATAAGCCCGTTGAAGAAATTCCGGGTCAAGAGCAGTATGAGCAGGACCATGATTCTCTTTGATATCATCCCATCTAATGGAGGTCCAATGATGGTTATCAGGGTCAAGAAACCTGGTACTCCTGAAATTCCCCTCTCATCCCTTGGGGCTTTAGCTTTGGCTCTGGACCACCTGTCCATAGATGGCCTTGCTTGTTCATCCTCTTGGGTGATCATGGCAAGACACCTGTCCACCTCCTCCTTCAAACCGTTGGACACAGCCCATTGTATCTCCTCCTCCTGCAGCCTGAGGGCGGTGCCGGTTCCACCTGCCGCACCATACCCTCTGGTGAAGGAGGGAGTACTACTGCTGGGTCCAGCAGGGGAGGGTTCTGAGGTGCTAGGTCTGGAAGTCACACTTTTGGTGGATTGACTTCGAACCCCCCTAATCAAAGGCTGGGAGTCCTCACTGGGTTCCTCATTAGTTAGGCCTATTGAGTTTTCGGACCTATTTTGGGAATCAATATACTCTTTGGACATTCTACACCATTCAACCACAAAKCAAAGAGAAGGAAAAAGGGAAAAAACGAAGAAAAATCACAAACTATACTAGGCAAAATCAAGAAAGCACTATAACTGGTAGGCATGCAAGTTGAATTCAAGAAAGAGAAAAGAGGAGTTACCTGATCAATTGAGAAGTGGAGATAACAACACTTGATCAATGGCAAACTAGGCAACCTTCCAAAACTTGATCAATGGCAGACTAGGCAACCTTCCAAAAGATGCAAGTACCAGGCAAGGGCTCGAAGGTGGAATTCCAATTACTCGCCTTGCTATAGTGACCTGATTGCTTTGGGTTGGGGAACTATTGATTTTCTTCTTGCTTCTTTCTCTCTCTCAAGTTTGAAAATTTTGAAGTGTAAAGTGTAAAATGTAAATGGTGAAGTGACCCGCCATAAATAGAGGAAGAAGTAACCGTCATCAATTCGCACGCAATCGCCATAACTACTCAATAGTGAGTGGGTAATCATCACGTGGTAGTAAAGTTCTGAAATTAACTGCCAAAGGTTAAAACCGCCCACAAATCGAGATTCACCTGGTAACCTGGGTAGTTATATGGTTTTGGAAAGGTTCTTTGTTAAACCAGGGCCAGTCCCTGGTAATACAGAGACCCTGGTAGTCCAACGACCCTGGAAATTCAATGACCTGGTAAAATCCTCTAGAAATAACCAGGCCTGGAGGGGGGCTAGTTGTTGGTACATATTAAGCTACCAGGCCTAATATTAACCAAAGCCCATATACACTAATCTAGTGGGCCGGAAGACATGCAAAAGTTAAGGCCCACAGGAGTCAAAAGTGCCTACCACTTAGTCAAAGTTTGGTACATGCATAAGACACCTAACCTGGTAACTTATGTGCCACTTGTCATGCAAAGGTTACATATGATCATGCAAAGTGTAGTATAGAAGGCAGTCTTGGGACACCCAGGCCTAGTAAGTTCACTTGAATAAACACTACCTACTTTCTCTCTCTAAAATATTAAACACCCTGGTAATACTATAATACCTCCATCGAAGGGGTTGTTCCTAGGTTGCCCCAGGTAGTTTATTTGAGTTTTGTAGGCATCATGAAAGCAGGCCAAGTTCAACTCCACTAGCACCGGCTCGTTGGCCACTGCCACGTCAGCAGTACCAATTATTGTACCAACAATACACAAATAAAGTCGTGGCAATATGCAATTAGAAATTGGTCGTGAATCATCATGATATTAGTACGACTGTATTTAATTCTGTTGCAACATCTTTTATCATTTGTGATTCAAAAGTCCTTGAATATTTTCATGGTCATACATCATTGGCCATGGCTAATCGGCACTCACAAGTCACAACTAGACATTGACATCATGAACAGACGAGCAAATGATCCATCATCCATGATAACACTACCATTATTATAGCTCGCCATTATTAGAGTTTATTACAGCCCGGTGTGTGTGCCTTAGTTGCCTCTAACATGGTTAGGGCGTTTAATAAATATGGTGGTGGTTGGAGATGGTGGCGGTCCTGTAATGGGCTGGTTGTGCTGTGGAGTGGTGGTGGTTAGAAGTGGTATGTCTGGTATTGTGTTGGAAAGAATTACTTAAATATGACTGATATAGCTTAGTAGAGTTCAGCAAATAAAAACAATTTTATCTGTTAACTCGCCATTCTGGCACAAAGCCCAGGATCTTTGCTCACTTCTCTTAATCTTATCCTAATCATGTTTACCCCTAACAATAATAGCATAAGTTATACAAGACTTATGTATTTGGTTACAGCACAATCAAGTCATCAAGTCATCATTGCTTGAAAATTAGAAAATGTCTACCCCTTTTTATTTTATTTTTTAAGGTGGTGGAAAGGGCAGATAGTTTCATTATTAATTAAACATTAAAAGAGTTATTACAAAAGCTCAAAAGAGCAGTAACATCCATAGCTAATACATTACTACAAACATGGAGTGGGGTTTGCCAAGATGCAACCCTATAGGTCTACACTAGAATCCACGCTTGCTTCGCCATGTGGTAAGCAAGTCTGTTACATTGCCGAGGTCAATTTTGTAGCTTGACAAGAGTGTGTTGCAGCAGCTCCCTGCAATCAGATGTAATATTAAACAACAACGAATCATGAAGGTTACCCTCTTCCCTCAAAATATCAATTGCGCATTGACAGTCAGATTCTAGTGTGACATCTAATAGGCTTTGGCTACGAACTATGTTAAGGCCCATTTTAATACACCAAAGCAATGCCTCTTGAGCTGAGTTCATAAAGCGGCATGCCTTAAAACCCAAAATCCATCTGCCTCGATTATCTCTAACAACCCCAACAATTCCAACGTAATTCGAGCTTCTAATAAAGGAGGCATCCACATTAGTCTTTAACCAACCTATTCAAGGATTGGACCGGTGATTGGGGATTAGCAGGTTTGGCAGCCAAGAAATCCATGGCATTGGATCGAACTAGCTCAATTAGCATGTCAAGATTTGAAGGAACTCTGTTTTCCTGCACCGATTTATTTCTAGCTTTCCAAATGTGAAAACAAATGGAAGAGAATAAGGTCGACCAAGGGACCAGTGAAGATTTTTGGGTGGTGAGATTCAAGTAAAGACCGTCCTAAAGGTTCAATGAAATGAAATTATCCGGAAGGATAAACCCATCCTATATTGCTTTGGCAACACAACAATCTCTTTGTACATGGATAATGTTTTCTACATACAGGCACGACTTACAGATTGGGTCATTAAGTATATGGCGTTGGGTAAGTACAACCATTTGCGGTATCTTGTCTCCCCAAGCAAACCACTAGAAGACCCTAGTTCTTGGATCGGTGTTAACCTTCCACAACCAATCCTGTGAATAGTGTATTATATGCCTAGGAAGACTGAAACTTTTCTTTAGTTACAAAATAGCTTGAAGGTTTTAGAACACTCAAGAGGGGATGAATTGAGTGATTAATAGCCTTAGTCAATATTTTCTTATTTTCGATTATGTAATTGTAAGGAACCAGTTGGGCCGGTTCCTGTATGCAGCGGAATATAAGTAAAGCAATAAAGAAAACACAAGATTTAACGAGGTTCAGCCAACTTTGGCCTACGTCCTCCTACCCTATGTTCTTTTATTAATCTACTCTGAAAAATAAAGAACACACTCCTTATTGTTTCCCTACTTCGGGAACTAATTAATACACCCCACACTAGACTCTGAATGTGCACTCGACTTACACTCGTAAGCCCTTTCTATTTGAACTCACAAACACTCACCTAGCAATCAACCCCAAGCCACTGTTGATCACTTTAACAATAGCAGTTTTCTCCCTTTTGATCTCACTTCTTGAAAGCTAATAAAGAGAATATGTAATGCTCTAAAGTGCTCTTTTATATGACTCGATATAGGGTTTTATGCTTTAAGCGTTTTCTCTCAAAAATAAACTCCAAATTTGATACGTGAGAGAGATGTCCAGAATATGGACGAGTAAGTGTATATATATGTGCTTTGGATACATAACACTAGTTTCCATAAATCACACAAACTTGATCTACAAGTTATTATGTGATTTATGGAAAGTATTTATCTTATTCAGTTTTATCCAAGAATAAAATTAAATAAGATAAATACTCCTTGTATTATGGTATCCAAAACGTATACACTTATTTTATCCAGCTGCTTAGAGTATTTTATAAAACAGATCTTTTGAAGAAATATTTTACGAAAAACCATTTCAAAATAAACAGCTAAGATATTCGATGTAGTGAACATGCACTACTAGAAATTCGCTTAAGGTCGACCGAAATTATCGACCGAAAAAAATTTGGTCGGTAATACCGACCGACACCGACCGAAACCGGTCGGTGTAATTTATCGACCGAATTATCGGTCGGTATTACCGACCGATTTTAAATTCGGTCGGTGTACCGACCGATTTATCCCTCATGCGTTCCCCTCCATCATCACGTTTTATAAATTTAAAAAAACATAATCACTCACCGACTGAAAATATCGGTCGGTTACACCGACCGATATTTTCAGTCGGTGAGTGTTATTTTTTTTTTTTGAATAAAAGCTCCTCACAAAACACAAACACTCCTCTCTCACTCAAGCCTCGCAGACACTCCTCTCTCACTCAAACCCTATTCAGCTCAAACCCCCAAACACTCCTCTCTCTCTCTCTCTCTCTCTCTCTCTCCACTGGTCCTTGACCCTCACTCGTCGCTCCTTCTCGCTGCTGCTCTTCCTCTCTCTTCTCTGCTGCTGCTCTCCTCTCTCTCCTCTCTCTGCTGCTCTTCTCTCTTCGTTCTGACTCGTTCTCAATCTCACCATTCTCACTTACGAATCGACTCTCAACCTCACAAATTACTCAAATTCTTCCCTCTATTCCTCACAAACTCGTTTACTTCGAATTTAAAACATCTAATCTGGTTTATTTTCGGAAATTTGGGTTTTAGGGTTCATCAATCACAAATTTTTTGGGGTTTTGTTTGGAGATTGAAGGGGTTTCGGGGCCTTTTGGGTTCGAATTTGATTTTGTTGCTGTGTTTTGCTCGTTCTTCGGATTTTGGGCTTGTTTTTGTTCGAATCTCGTTGTGGTTTATTGTAGTAATTATTCGGTTTTTTTTTGTTACAATTGTTCGAATTTTTTCATTCTTGGTTAGATTTATGTTGTATTCAATTGCAGATTTTATGATTTATTTGATGTGTTGAGTTTTAAAGATTGAAGGGTTTTTTTTCCAAAAATCTATAATTGCTTGCTTTTCTTTAGGTTTATTGTTATTAAATTGAATCGAAAAAGGCTTCAAATTTCATTATTGAAAATCAAATTTGGAAGTTTCTGTTTGTAATAATTGTTTTATTCATTCGTTAATGAGTAATACGATCGTAAAAGTAATAATTGTAGTTTGATTGATTCATTGCTTTTGATTGAGTTATTGTAAACAAATCGAATTTTTTCAGTTGATTCAAATTACTGAGAGAAATTTGCTTCAATGGGAGTGATGAATTTCAGCGATGTTCCAACTGAGCCGAAAAAGGGAAATCGAAGATCCCTAAGAAGTTAAAGGAATGTTCTCAAGCAGAAGTAAGCTATAATTTTCCCCTTTTGAAGCTCATTTTATTCCGTGATTAACTAGGTTGAAATAAGGGTTGATTGATGAAATTGGGTTTTCCTTTTTGGGTTTGCAGAATCATTGACAGAATTTTTGCGGAAAACAAAAATATCTGGATTCGATAATGTATGTTTCTAGCTCAATTTTTCTCAACAATTTAGCGATTAATGTACTCATTTGTTCTTTTTAATGATTTTTGCTTAAGAAATTGTTTATCAATGATCATTTAAGACTTGTATACGATCTAGCTATAATTTTGGTTTGATTTGTAGAACATACTTGATACTTTAAAGTTATAGTTTGTTTAGTCTTAAGATGCCCTACAAATGCTAAGGAAATTACTTGGCAGTGAGCTCTAATTACTCTGGAAAATTCTGGTCTTGTTGTATGCACTTCCATTGGATGTCTTTATTTTACCAGGAAGATATGTCATATATATGCTTGTTTCATGTGTGTAATTTGATCTTATGTTCTTCATAGGTATAACGCTTATTATAGGAACTGAAGTGTCTAACTGACCTTATGAAACTCAACTTAGGTCATCAAATAGTATAACCTTTTCTGTTAATTTAATTTCGCAGCTGGAGAAGAGTGCCGCATTGTTTAGGCCGACCAGTTATCGACCGATTACCTTTTTTTTCAAATAGTATAACCTTTTTTTTCAATTTGAAGTTGAGTTTGAATTTAGCTGGATTCTTGAGTTAATTTTAGGGTTTTGGTTTATCTTTTTTTAGATCTATAAAAGGTTTTGTTTATTTTATTATTTTGTGTCTGTTTTCAAATTTTTTGGGTAAGATGACAGACCAAGACATTGAAATTGTGTTTTTTTACAAAGCAAAGAAAGATTGATTTGTGTTTATTGCCTTAGCTCTGAAATGGATGTGTTGTGCAATCCATAATGTAGGAAAGTTGAATTAGGTATTAGGTTACACTACTTCTATCTCAGATTCGACTAATAAGTGTTCAATCATCTCTATTTAAGCTGAAATACAACTAAGAACTGATCCCTTTGTTTTCCCGTTTCCCTCAGCATTCCTCCATATTGTTCCCATTATGCACTATTAGTAAAATAATTCTCACCCATATCCCTTTTGTGTGCAACTATAGGAAAAAGGATCAACATAGTAAAGTTTTATATTAAATTTTTTCTCTGATACAAGGTGATCTACTGCAGTATTTGGGACCTGTTCAAAGACGAATTAGCTGACGAGGAAGATAGAGTGAAGCACCCACTTCTGAGTAAAGTGTCTTTATCCTATAATTTTTATTGTAATGATCTTTGTTCTGCTTTAACCTTATCTATATGATTTAACTCATGAATTGTATCTTTATGAAAAGTAAATGTACGGTGTAGTAATCTAACAATTTAATCAATACGACCTAGCAATTAAAATTATCAAGTGGATAGGAGACTTTTTACATTCCAATTTTGACTTGCATTTTTTTTTTATTATGTTTATTTCTTGTTTGCCTACAGGATTCTGTATATTATCACCCTACGCTGAATCCCAGCACCACCCCCGGAAAGCCTCCTATGTACAAATCTTCTATAGTTTATCTTCATGTCCAACACTAGTTCATATTTTAAATTCTCTTCCCCCAGATGTGCGCTTGCACTCCACATCTTCTCTCCTAGACTTTCTGTCTTCTTTACTCTTCTCCTCTTTAATGGCTTTCTCTCTTCTCCCCTTCATCCTGCAACATACTACGTATATTTCTACCTTTACTAATTTTGTTACATTTCAAATTTTGGGTTTTTGAATTTTAATGGGTTTTGTTTGATGCAGATCTTGGTTCTCTTGAATGTCAGAGAAATGAGCTGAGTCGTTTCAGTTTTTCTGCCAATTCTCAAAGTAAGTTTTTTTTTTGGATGTTATGTTATTTGAGCTAGATTACTGTAAGCTGCAGTACCCCTCTTATATTGCTTTGATTTGATGTCTTAGATTAAGTTTTTTACTTAAAGATCAATTTATTAATGAAGAATTGAACTGTATGGATTTATTTAGAAAAAAGTTGGCCTTTGAAGTTATTGGTAAGACTAAATACTGAGGTCTGGTTAGAAATTTCAGTCTAGTGGTAGAGAGATTGCCTCCAGAGAGCACCCACTCGCCCCGACCATTGTGTTGAGTACAGAGCCAGACCTGGACCGGGGGTAGTAAGCTACACATATAGTATCTTTAATTGATGCATTCTTTTATAAATGTATGTATAGTTTATAAAACATATACTGCAGTACCTGAGATTTTATTAATAAATAAATTAATGGAGCACTCTYTTGGMAAAATATTATTTGGTGAGAATATATTGATATAATATTCTATTCGTTGTCTTAGGATTATGTTCTGCCTGCGATAGTGAGTGGGAGATGCAGAGACAAAGTTTACAATTTTGTAAAGCTAGCAGAGTTGTWRTACGCTGGAAGTCATGGCACGYACATCAAAGGCCCCGCTAAAGGCTCCAAACATCTCAAGGTCCTTTTTTTTATTTCTATCTTAYTTACGTGTTAAACAGCACTATAATAGTATTATAACACTTTATTAATGTTGATTGCTCTGTTTATATATGTATATATTCAAGGAAGTCAAGCAGTACTGTTCCAACCAGCTAGTGATAAAACTTGGTTTTGCTATGATGGTTTAAACAGGCAAAACTTGTTTCCTGCAAGGTTGCAGTTGATGAAAATGGAAAGAGTAAGGGCTTTGGTTTCGTCCAGTTTGATCAAGAGGAGTCTGCCATGAAAGCTATCAATTCTMTGCATGATACTTTGCTTGAAGGAAAGAAGCTGTAAGTCTTCTTTTACAGCACTGATCACTGTGATCAGTCTTCTTTAAGTAARAATGACAGATTTTATGAAATGGTCTAAGTCTGTAAAATATTTGATGTTTTAGTTATATAAATGTTGTATTTGCAGTACTTCTCTTAATTGTATCTGTGATACTATGAAGTTGGATCGAGTTGTGTTAATCTTGTTCATATTGCCATCTTAGTTGAATTGAGCTGTGTGAACCTTGTTCATATTGTAGTATATTCTCAAAATATTGCCATTCTCACATTGTATTTCCCTACTACTTTAGGGTTTGTAGCTTTAGAATTTAGATAGTTAGAATCAGAATATCTTAATTCTGTCACCTAAATCAATGTTGACATCATTTCAGATATGTAAGTAATTTCATGAAGAGCAATCAGAGGCACCAGACATTCACCAATCAGAGCATTTTCTTCTATTTTATTGTTATCTTCTACAAACAAATTACTTTTATCTTTTTTATTCATAAGAAAGGTGCTCACCTCATTATTTGTTCAGGCTTCAAATTAATTCAGGACCATGATGCAAGTATCTTACACACATATTATTTCATTTGGCCATGATAACTTGCCTTTTTCAATTGTGATCCAAAATGTTTATTCAGTAAAGATATTGGGCAGTGTTTTTAGCTTAAGTCAAAGATATTTCTAAATAAGTTTAGCATACAGTTTTATGTTTTCTTGAAACACCTGGTGGGATAGATGAGAATTTTTAATTTTTTTGGACTATTAACTATTTTTTTGAACATGGGTAGAGAAGTTGACTCAGTTATTTATGTTACATATACTCAGCTAACACTTGCTATATGTGTGATTCAGCCTGTGACAACCTTCATCCTGATATCGATGAGGGTATTCCCATGTGTATATTGCTTAATTGTGCATATAATTTTCATGAGCAAATATGAAATGAATGATTTAGGATGTACCCTTTAATTTTCAATAAACACTTGTTAGTAAAATTGAAGACTAGGGTTTTCTGTGCTTCTCAATTGTTGTCTCTTTTGTGCTTGATTGATAGAGTGAGTACTAAGTGGTGATCTAAAACTTGTTAGTTGGTAAAATCACTCAGAAAAGAAAGGGTTGGATTTTGTTTGATCTTGCTGTTATTTTCTAGTGTGCATATGATTTGTGTAAAGATTGAAGGTGAAAAACAGTCAAATTTTTACTGTGTTGAAATCCAACAAAGAAGATTGAATTGTAATTCATGCCCTTTTTGAAGTTTAAAGAAGATTTCGGCCTCATGTATGTGTCACTTTCAGTGTATATTAAATGCAAATTGTTTCACACTTGAAAAAATCTGAGGTTGAATTGTCTTATGTCCTGTGTATTGTTGCTCGTGTTTGACATCATTTAAAATGGGTTGCTTACTATTGAGTATTTGAGTTCTTAAGAATCTGTAATGGTGGATTTTGGATTCGTGTTGTTGTTGTAATGTTGCATAGTCGTATATAAAATTTTAGGTCTTTAATCACTTGTCATTTTTCTTGCAGGTTCTTATATATTACTGGTTTGATAAAAGCAACTTAAGAATAGGAAAACCAGCATGTTTTGGTTCTGCTCTTCAATGATGTATTCCGCAATGTCATCTCTTTGAATCTGTAATGGTGGATTTTGGATCATGTTACTTGAATCATACACTAATTTATTATCACTCCTGATGTAAATTAACAACTAATTTAATGTGATTTTTGAATGACAAAAAATTTGGGAACAGAACCAGGCAGTGGATGCACTGCTGTATTCTTTTTTTTATTGTTCCTCCTATGAAATTACGACGACACTAGCGTCGGTAAGATATTTTTTTCGGCGCAATTTGAATTTACCGACCGAAATTCGGTTGGTAATGGAGAATTTTTAAATTAAAAAAAATAAGGGTGATTACCGATCGACAGGTCGGTCGTTATACCAACCGATTTTCCACATCGTTAGTATAACGACCGACTATCAGTCGGTAATCACTCCATTGTCCTCTATTTTTGGAGGGAAAATTGGATTATCGATCAATTTTTCGGTCGGTATACCGACCGAAAATCGTCGGTAATACAATTTTTCCTCCAAAAATGGTCGGATGTTATCGGTCGATGATCGTCGGTAATCGGTCGGTAATTTTTGGATTACCGACGACGGTGATTCTGAACCGCGCTTACCGACCGATTTTGTCGGTAAGCGTGGCGGCGAAGCCAATTTTCTGTTTGTGAGACCTACTGGCTGTTTTGTGACCACTTTAAGATGACAGGGCACACAACAGATAGGTGCTACGAATTACATGGCTATCTACCTGGTTAGACACAAGGACAAGAGTTTGCCCACATGTCTCAAGTCTATTGAAAGTGATGATGACTCGGTATTCAAGTTGTCTCAAATACTGGCAATGGTGCTCAAATTGGTCCAATTCTGCTAATGTTACTCGTCATTCCTCCTCAATCACTCAAGATCAGTATCAACAATTGATGATCTCTTATCAAAACATAATGCAGAAGGTTCTGAGACTCACTACAAGTCTCAAGTGGAGTCCTTTCATTGCAGGTGATCCTGTCATTCTCTAGTTATAAGCTTTGCATGCTTTCTTCATCTTCTCCTGTATGGATCATTGATAGTGGGGCTACTGACCACATATGCTATGATTTGAGCCTATTTTATGACTTTACCAATTTCTGGGAGTGATAATAGCATAACAGTGCCTGATGGTAGAAAAGTGGATATCAAACATGTGGTTCAGTTAAATTGAGTGATACAGTGGTATTGGAGAATGTTTATCATGTGCTGAGTTTCATTTTAATTTGAACTAAGTACATAGATTATGTAAAAATCAAGAAAGTCTGTTGGATTTACTGGTTTTATTGTATCATCTAGGCACAGGTTGGATGGAACCTCATGTTTGGTAAGCTCAATCATGGATTATCCACTGCACTAATACAGCAATAATGGATCAGTTTCAAGTCAAATAGAGTGTAATGCAACTGTCAGCTTAGGAATCAAGATATGGTGAACTATGGTATTTGAGACTGGGCATGTTCCTCTGAGCCAACAACAATCTATCAATAAGGATGTAATCAATACTAATAAAGTGGATTTGTTTGTCAAGTGTGTCCTACTTCTAGGCAAAGCAAATGTAGTTTTTCAATAAGTTTTATCAAGAATGCCTAGTGTTTGAGCTAATACATGTAGATCTATGGGGTCCCTATCATGTATCCACAATTACTAGTTGTAAGATGTTTTCACAATAGTGGATGATTTTCAAGATACGCATGGTGCATTTTAATAAGCATAAATCAAATGCAGTGCAGATTCTAAAATTTGTCAAATATGCTGAAATGCAATTTGGCAGTAATTGAAGCGCATAAGATGTGATAATCCAAAGAAACTTATAGAAGGTGAATGTTTGAGATTTATAATGTGCAGGTATTGTCTTGTAAAAGAGTTGTACTTCTACTCCACACAAAATAGAGTTGTGGAGAGGAAGCACAGATCTTCTTGAAACTATAAGAAGTTTATATATATCCAGTCTAGAGATAACCGGTTG
>SNQN01002497.1:47552-73548 GCA_008642245.1 Bassia scoparia | reverse complement strand
TTTGAATTAAAGCTGCTGATGTATTCTATGTCAATGTTATGTATGTATGTCTAGTGGAGTTTATGAAAATGTGGCCGTTAAGCGTGAAGTAAGTAGTTAACCACCATCAACTAACATCCATTGTTTTGTTGAGTGTTGCTTGTGGAACTTGATTGCCAAGTCAAACATTCTCAACTCTCGATTATATCCGTTATGGCTATTTTTTATAGAGTTAGTTTGAGGATCAGCCAATTCAAATTTCCATTAGGTTTTTTTATTCTGGTTCTTTGTTTTAAGACACTGATTTTTTTTTAAAGTAACATGAGATATTTTAAAGTAAACTGAGTTCAAGATCAAAAGATATACATTAATATATGTTTACTTAAAATAAAAGAACCAGAAATAATTCTTAATTAATTGTATAAAAGATATTCTATTTCAAGGTATTTACATATTTCCTAGGTCTTATTTTGAATATCTTTTTTAACACCAAAATATTCTTTACTAAATAAACAAAACATTGAGTATTATTATCTCTTATATCATCCTATGCTCATACTGTTTCCTACTTAATAGCAATGCTAGTACAATACATCTAAAATGCGTTAACAACCTCAGATCTGCGTACCAACATTCCGAAAATACGTTTTAGGCAATTTTGGCCAGAACTCGAGATCCTTTTATAGTGAGCTCTTCTTGATGCCTCGTCTTCAATGTATCCAAAAGAAGCCGGAACTTCTTCCTTCTCCTAAAGGATATCCATTCCATCCTTCTAAGACATCTATGATCTATGCACCTGAAAAATACAACTAAGCATTTACACACACATTTAAATCACAACTTCGTGAGTGTTGCTTTGTTGCGTTTTTGTCCATCATCACCAAACATGATAGGGCTTCAACAAATTCCCTTTGACTGAATGCTAAAACCAAGCAAACTCTATCAACCACAATACAGACCTTAATCGTGTATGTTAGTGCATCACAAACCATTCGAACAAAATGGACAATAAGGAAACAAACTAACGAAGTTTTGATTAATACCTTCTACATGCTTTAATTTGTTAAATAGGACTTGAATTTACAATGCTTCAGAAACTAGTATAATCATCACCTGTTATCACAACCAAAGAGGGTTTGGATCCTTCCCCCTTTTGGCTTCATAAAAAACAATACAATTACTTAATCGTTATAGGCAACAGCCACCAAGTCAAATTAGCCGTACTTTTCAATACACATAAAATCAAGTATGCATGCAATTCATCACAAGTATTTAACCAGTTGCAAGTGCAAGACCAAATAGTTAAAAGAGAAACATAAGATCCTGTCCAAAAGCTACTGTAGCCCGACTTCAATACTGAAATATTTTAGTACACAGAATATTGTTTATTATAATTAGAAGTGGGATAGGGCTGGTAATTTTGAGTGGGATAGAGGGTAGGAACATGGACTTACATGTTGCAACCCTCGGAAGTCCAGCAGAGATCTGAGCAGCTTGTCTATTTTTATCATTTGTAGCAGCAGTGAGCTGAGGTGGGACCAAATAACATATGCTTTGTGGTTGGTCCCTGTGTCTGATGCATAGCTCAATGTGAAAACCGCTAGCGAACAGTTGGATCGATCTTGACCATGCTGAGGGAGTAGACATCACCTTTGGATCTTCATTGTTCATACTGTTGGAGGATGAAGCTCCCAGCTCTGCTAGTTAATAACACAAGACCCTCCCGTTCTCTAGCACAGGGCATCTCGCAGCATGTTCTGGGGGGCTTAACCATTTAAGTTCTTTGGCTAGGTCTCCTCTTACGTTCTAGAACAACCTGGAGGCCTTCTCCACTCCCTTTCTTTGTTCTGTCCTACTTTCTCTGAAAAATCCCTAGGCCTTCCCCTCACCTCTAAAATTACTCTGGTCTTAACACCACATATTTCTTCTGAATATTTCATCAATGTGATTAAATTCTCAGACTCTTACTTCCAATCGTCAAATAATGTCCATTCACTCTCGACTTTCTCAACTGGTTTTATGAGTCATGCTCTTCCTCAGGCTTCCTCCTTTTACCCATCAAACACAGATCTCCCTCTTTAAGCAACCCCTATGTACAGCTACTGGGTTGAATGATTCTGTCTGCCAGTTGGAGAATTCTTTGGTCATTTTTGCAGTTGTAGCCCTCAAGGAATGTTCATAAATTTACACCCTATTTTTATTGTTTTTAGTTGATACTGTGCGGGGTAGATGTTTGTATTCAAAGAAGGAAGTTTATTAATTTTGTTTCAAGGTAGTGATCACACAGTTATGATTTGCTTCTCTCTTTGTGTTTTAGGCATTCATCGAATGAAACATGGAGAGCAATTTTGAATTAGGACTAAAATTTTTGTGTGGTTGTGTTTTATTAAATCAGGATGACCCCTATGGCTCCATCATACTGTCAACACACCCCTAAACGAGTTCCTCACTTTTTTTCCCATCAGCAACTTTTATATGCCCCCTTGTAAGTCAATCAACACGTCTCTTGGTACTTCAAGCTCCTTAGATCGCACAGTTAATCAATAATCTATTCTTATTTTTGACATGAAGACCCATTTTCATTTTTAACTCTTGTTATTTGATCATTATAGAGTAAGACTACATCCTTAAGCCATCTCAATCTTACTCCCTTGAAATTCATATATGGAAGATTGGTAACTTACATTGCAACTTGCCGCCAGTCAGGTTTTAATTGCCTCCGATCCCATAATTTGTCAATAATATACGACCATTCGAGCACCAGCATGCGTTTTACTTCCTTGGAATTTATTTCTCCAAGTTACTAATCAGCCTCTCAGCATTAAATGTTCTTTTCTTTCGAGTTGCGGCATGGTGTCGAGTGTTCGTATTAGTCGAAAAAAAAATAAAAAGGGTTTGGAATTTAAAGAAAATATAAGTTGCAATCAAATGAAGAGAGAATTAGAAGAATTGATGATGAACAAGCGTTTGGTAGATGATGAGCTGGAGATTTCAGAGCTTTTGTGGGGTTTCGAGAAAGTTTTGAATTATTTAATAATAGGTTGAAAGTGATGTGTGTTGAGTGTGTGGTGAAAATTTGGTCCTGAGTTAATTTGTGCGATACAAAGGAAAGGAAGGTAAAGTAAATAAAGCTCTGTCCGTATTTATTCTCCAATGATTCATTATTGGAAGTAGGGTGGATACTATATGATCATGGACTAGTGTAATAGCTTCACGGTTGAGATGAATTTAGATTTAACTCCAAATGCAGCAGCTATTTAGGAAGATATTTTGATAAGATTTTGATATTTTCATAGCTAAAAAAACAAACAAAAATTGTTATTTGGAAAAATTTAATTGGACTTGAATAGTTGACAAAAAATTTGTGGGCCTGAACTTTACAACATTTTTTTACTATGCTTCTTCTAACAGTGGCTTCATGGATAGATCAAGAATATACATACATTTACTCGTTATTTTTCCACATAAAATTGTGCATGATTGATATATGGATGTTTAAGACATACTTGGGATTACAGATCCAATCCTAGAATTGCCTAGGCAGACCGACTTACCGACGCAAAAACAAATAGTCGGTATCGAACGACGACATGACGAACCAGTCGAGTGAATTTATCGACCGATCAACCGGTCGGTGGATCGGTCGGTATTATGCCGTTGAATTGGATTACGACCCGTTGATTCATCGTAGTTTAATTATTTTTCACAAATTTCCCACCCACGGTTTTTTTAAAAAAAACATAATATAGTAAAAGAAATTAGTCGCGGTGTCTGAGTATTTTTTTTTTGTGTGAATATTTAGTTGCTGCGTTGTCTTATATAATTACTCTCTCTCTTCACTATATCCTTACCCTCTTCTCGGCAGCCTTTCTTTATTCTTCTCCCTTATCTTATTACACATGACCATTTCTTTCTCCTATCATAGAGCTCCTCAAATTCATATGCTTCTTTTCTTTCTTTTTTTTTTTTTCATTCTTTGTTCTCCGGCTCTCCCACCCGACGATGCTCTGATGCCGTCCTTTCGACACGACCCGACGCCCTCAAAGATCCTTCCTTTCTCTGTCTCGTCTCGGCAGATTAGGTTAGTATATATATTATTTATCATTTTGTATTTACATATGATTTGTATTTTCATTTTTTTATTTTGTATTAATTGTGTTTTTCATGATATTGTTTCAATTTTATTATCAGTTTATATAATATATAGTACTAGGTATTTTCAGATTATTTTTATTCAATTTTTGAATCTTTGTTTTTACGTTCACTTCTTTTTGTTTCATTATTGATCTTTGTTATTTTCGTTTCAATTTTCGATAATTCTTGCAGATTGAAGATGGAGAATGGGCAGCGTGAGTGGAGGGTTTGATTGCCTTGGATTTAGGGTTGGGGTTAGTGTGAGTTGGCAGAAATAGTATTGCGGAATTTGTCTCAAGTTTTTTCTTCTTTTCTTTTTTCTTTCTTCTTTTTCTTGCTTTTTTCTTCTCTTCTTCTTCTTTCTTCTTCTTCTTTTCTTCTTCTTCTTTCTTTTCTTCTTCCTTCAAATCGTTGATTCTCTACGGTCGTGTTGTTGGGGTTGAAATGTACTGTGTATGAGAAATTGGTGGGTCTTTCTCACGAAATCTGCGGTATTTGACTTGATTATAAATCTCACTTTGTTCTCAAATATTGTTGTTGTTATTGGTATTAGTTGATTTATTGTTTGTTGGAGTTGATTTATATAAAGTTTCCGTTTACTCAGCTAAGTGCTTTTTTATGTATGATTATGTTTGGGAATGTATTTATTGTTTGATTGGACGTTGGGTTTGATATAAAAATCTATCACTTACTAAATATTGTTGTCTTTATGTATTGTTTGTGTTTGGCGATTGTGGGTTGACATCGAAAATCTCACTTACTCAAATTAATTGCTATTCTTGGTATGGATTTGTGTTTGGGAGTTGGGCATATGATCAATGTTCATTTTAGGTCACATCTTCTTATATTTTGCGTTGTATGATGTCTTTGATGTGTTCAATCAATCATGCGATTACTTTTTTTTCTTGGTTGATTGTGTTTGCTTCTGGAATAAAGATTTTATGTTTGATTTTGTTTTGCAAGCTCCCATGATTGTGTGTTGGGTATGTAGTTTGTATTTATTGTGTGGTTGGCATTTGAATAATCAGAGAACTACACATGACACATATGGGCTCGTAAACAGCAAGTTCATTGTCTTCATATGTCGTGTAGTTGCTATTGTGTCTTTCTTATGTGTAGCGTTTTTTTCTTTAGGTGATTGTTAAACCGATCTTTCATCTTCTTTCCTTTTCTTTGTGTTTGATAATAAACATGTGTATACTTGGCTCTATGTCATTGCAATTGCCCCAATTGAGAAAAGAATGGGATTCGATGCTCTAGCGCTTATTGAAGGAACAAAGTACTATTGGCATGTGTAGCGCTATGCTCTATTCTCTTTAGTACCTGTGATTTAGTCGTTACGGTATTTTTTTGTAATGGATAAAGTGAGTGTTACTTATATAGAATGAAGTGTCATTAATTATATGTTCGTATTATACGTTATAGTATTCTCACTATTGTTAGTTTATGTATTTTGTAACAACTAGATGTATAGAGTTTAGTGTTTGTTTTAGAGGTGAGGATTTGTTAATCTTGCTTAGTATAAGTATTCGATCCTCTTAAGCATTTATGAGAATTCATTCTTTGACACTTTGGCCATTACCACTACTCTGCTTCTTGTTGCGTTATGTTGGCTTCGACACTGCGGTATCAGAGCCTCAGCGCTGATGTTTCCGCGCTTGTGTGTACTTTTGCCAGCTAGCTTCTGTCTTCTCTCGATTAGTGCATGTTTTCTTCTTTTTTCTAATTTTCTTGCTTATCGATTCTCGCTTCTTCTTCTTTTATTGTTCTAATGCTTCATTTTTCGTATATTTTCTTCTTTGTCTTCGATTTTCTACCCTTTTTTGACTTTGCTCTAGTTGATTGTTCGATTTTTGTCTTCTCTTCTGTATGTTCGTTCTTTCGTATGCATCATGTACCATTTTTGTTTGATCTTCGTCCTTCTGAAAGACAGGTTCGACCGTCAAGTCAAATGATGATCCCTTGATTATGCTTATTGCATCACCAGGATTTGCGTCTTATCTGCAGATTTGTTTATGCTCGTCGACCTTCATCAATTGGAGGTCGAACTGCTGAAAAGTAGCCTTGATTGCAGCGCCTGTTTCGTTTGTTACTGGTGCTTCATGTTCGCTGAGGTTTTTAGTGCGGGATTATCAGATAGTGGGCCTTCGCATGATATAGTATGTGCTGTTTCCTGTCACAATTTCAATGGTCAAGAACATGCTGGGTCCTTTGATTTGTTTGATTTCTCTGCACATTGATGGTCTGAGCTGACCATAATGGTTTATGGACGCCTTGGTTGCTCCTAAGCTTATGTTTCATACCAGTGCCAAGTTATTAAGTCTTAATTAAGTTGTAAGTGCTTCTTCTGTTGATTGAAGCGAGGGGTTGGGAGTGTTTCATAGCCGAGGGATTTTAGTTGAAATTAAGAGTTAGAGAGTGTGACCAACAGAGGGGTTGGTTACGAGGGTTCAAGAAGTTCATTGTTGAACTGAGAACGAGGGTCTTATATTGTATTAGGTGTTGTATCCTACTATGATAAAAGACGAAGTCCTGTGTTRTATCAAGCCATAGTTTTTCCTCTCTTGGCGTTTGTCTTGAGAGTTTCTGTGTTGGAAAAATTCACTAGCCTCAAGTTTCTTTTGGTTAAGTTTCTTTTATATTACGCAAAAAGTAGCTTAAGTTCCTCAATACAATTCACCACCCCCCTCTTGTATTGTTCAGTCGATCCAACAGGTTTATTTGCATGACTAACAAATTTGTACTCATTGATGTTTTGGACGCTTTGACAATTAAACATTGAAACAAACTTTCTATTGAGTGTATACGACAACAGTTGAATGTTTTGATATATCACTTACGTGTTTGAATTAAAACAACTTGTTTTTTTGACGAGAAAAGTAAAAACGTTTCATTCATAGTAAAGTCCAACGACACTTACACTTTGACAAATCGATAAAACATTAACAGAGATACATAGAACCAATGAACTCTTTGCATTAATACAACAAATTTGATTAAATATCGCCTTAAATAATTCCCTTCATCTGAAGTAATACGGTTTTGTGAGTTCGCATAATTTTGACATTCTATCTGTTGTTGCATAGTTACATTGGCCTGTGTACATTTGTAGTCYTCCCAATAATGCCAAATAGAATGAAACCAGACACACCAAGGTCCAACAGGGATGTAGCATATATCGATCAACRAAATGCTAGTTGTAGGCGTGTTCCCTCGTCGAGACTACGTCCTACGTTGATTTTGAATTGATCCCGCACGTGAGTGCGTTGGGGTGTGTTGTCGATAGAGGGGATCGTCACTGTACCTATACAGGTTAATCACGKACGCCCGAAATATTGGTGCCAAACTAATGGCCCAACTGTTTGGTCTGGTAACCAAAGTGTGGGTTYGGGGACATGGTACGGAAACGATCTTTGATCCAAGCCGCCCGCATGTAGCGACCTCTACTCGGTCTCATTGTAGTTCCATATATCATAATCATTGAATTCAAAGAGCATATCGATTAGATCTTAGAAAGCACACTAAAAGTAATATAAGAGTTGATTTCTATTAAGCATGCATCGCTACSTATCCTAATGACTGCGACCACTTCGAATTAATCTAATTAATATGGTGCCTAAAAGCCGTTTGTCCATAATTAATCTGAATTTAATGTGATTCAAGTAAATTCCAGTCTTGATTAAGCTATCGAAAGAGTCATAGGTGCAAAGATCAAGAATAATATATATAGAAATCAAAATTCAAATATATACAAATCAACTTACCTTGTATCGCTACCAACACAAAAGAAAACAAAGCAAGGTTAAAGTATCAAAAGCTTTGCTTCCAATTGAATCGCTTATTAGAAATTGTTAGCATTGACAATTACAATTAAAAACAATTGCGATAAGTCGAAAACGATTGAAAACGAAAGAATTTGCATGATTAAAAACCAAAGGCAATAAGAAATTGAATGTATTATATCAATCAAAATTAATAACAAGGCCGGGAAAAGTGAGATTCGATTGAATAACCTCAGAATTTGTACCTAAATCCGCAAAGATATGACTTCGAAAGCTGCGACGAATTCGAGGGACTTTTGATTTTGAAAGTGATTTGTGTTTGTGGATTGAATTTGAATGAGAGAGAGAGATTTTTGAGAGCTTTGAATTTCACTTCCTATACTGATTTTTTTTTATCGAATATTGATTTTTTTGTTGATGTTCGATGAAGCACCTAGAGCTTGTATTTATAGGCGTATACGGGGAAAAAGAAAGATAAAATTTTAAAAAAGAGTCGGATATACCATTCAATCGTATATACGGTTGTATGGACTGTATATATGGTTCCTTCAACCGTATATACGGTCATGTGACGTGGCTTGCCACGTCACAYAGTTTATATACGATTTTATTCATTTTTGTTCGGGTATTTTTATCCGTATTTTCTGAATCTAATCTAAGATTCTGGAATTATCCTTTCTCCAATTTTGGTTTGCTTTGAGCTCAAGGTTAATCTTCTGGAACATTCCAGATCATTCCTGAATTATCTAGATTTATCTGAGAATTTCTTAATTTATTTCTTTTCGAAAATCATTTTATAAAACTTGTAAAAATCATATAAAATCAAAGAAAAATAATCTAAAAATAATGGCAAACTCAGAAAAATGAGAAGAACAAAATGGAAAGTTGAAATTAGAGAAATAACCTATAGAAAATATTTTAAAAAATCCTATAAATAAAGAAAAAAAAGCCTAAAAAAGAAAATAATTAAAATAAATACTTTCTGCCTTTTATTGGGCTCTCGGCGTAGGATTTCAAACTCAACTTTAATTCGACTTGTGTAAATGGATGTGGTTTATGAATTTTTTCGCAACTTTCAGAATCAAATTTATTTCGAAATGTTTTACTTTCCTCATCGGCTATTCAATTTRCGAAGACATTTTTAGGTTTCTACAGAAGCCCCCACTTTGGCTAAGTCTAGAGAGAAGCTTGTTCTCGTAAGACGAAAGTCAAAGTATTCGATTTGAGCGCAGATAAGCTCAAGAATGTTATGCGATCTCGATTTACTTTTCTTCGTAGATGATGACGTGGACTGCAACCAACGGTTAGTTTACGTGTTACACGCCCATGCGGTTTTGGTTCCATTGAAGCGCTTGGATTGGGCGATCTTGTGTGTGGTGGATTAATCGTAGGTAATGGTAAGTTGAAGTTAAGTTAGAGGTTGCCACCATAGTTAAAAATAAAAATTGACGCCTACAGTGTGAATTCTCCTAAACCTCGAGAACAGGTGTACGAATAGGAAAAATTACGGTTGCCACCGTGTGAGTTTTGCAAAAACTCTATGCCACTTATAAATTTCTCCAAATTATTTTATATTTGTTGCTCAAATGTTGTTTTAATCCATTATGCTATATATAGCAACCATATTATAATTCGTTGCACTAGCACTAATGCACTACAATCAAAATTTTAAGAGTTCGTTCCTGCTTAGCAACTGACATAATTTTCATTGCAATTGCAGCAGTTATTTAATTTTGTTGTAATTCTAACAACTGATTTAATTATTGGTTGCCATAAACTAATAGAAAAAGAAATTGTAAAATTAAAATAGTAGTAATGTTTACTTTAGCAACCAAACAATAATTTCATAACTATTTAGCAATCATAGCTTATAATTAATGCTTATTGTATGATCCACAATTTCTATTAATATTTGATGTGGGTACTTATATCAGTACGATGATTCATTTAGGGGTTCATGTTAAGATACTCTACAATTAAGTGTTTAAGCCTCAAGCTTATTGTGATAGTGATTGGGCTGACTGTCAATCTGCCAGAGATCAACCTCTAGATTATTTTCTTTTGCTATGTTAGTTAGTCTCCTATTCATCTCCCTTCCCATAAATGTAGCAATAACCCGAATTGTTATTTACTATTATGCCCTCTTTGCTTTTTATATTGCACATTTTCATTACTTGATTACTTCTTTTGCCTTTCTTCTTTTTTCGTTCAATTGCTACCCACAATGCTTGGGAATTTTGTTTTTGGTTTTTTTGTGGTATACTGCGACCCTGGACCCCCAATATGTCTTTTTGTTGGTGGTTGGTGAGTTGTTTTGTGTTGGATTCATCAAATCCTCGGTATCGGGTTTATACTAGGTGAGTTTCCATGTATTGCTTCGTAAATGATTTTTGCTCCATGTTTTTTCTTGTGTTTTGTTTAGGGTTGATCGTTTTTTTTTAATAATTTATTAGTGCCAATGAGAATATATCAGACTATAAGTTGTTGTTTTCATTTCAACTTTTAGTTTTTTTTTTCAAATTTTGGGCTTTGATTTAGGTTTTCGATTTGGGTCCTAGGTTTGGTTGATTTTTTTTTGTTAAGAGATCCACAAGGTGGGTGAAAATCGATCCAGGATCATTAAATGGAAAAAAAACGCTTTAACCACTGCTAGCCAGAGTGCTTGGAGTTTCGATCTTTTCTTTTCCCATCTACAACCTTCTTTCCTCTTCATCCTCATTAGTGACCTTCTTTGTCAGCTTTTCTCGAGTAATTTCTCATGGTCATTTTCTTCTCGGTATTTTCTCAGGCTTTAAATGATTTTGAGTGTTTGCTAACCAGCATGCTTGATATTTGCCTAAATTTGATTTGTTTGGATCGCTTCGCACGGTTTACATTAATGAAAATTTTAATTTTAGAAGTTTCTTTATAATTTGATTTTTCATACATATAAATTAATAACATTAATTTATAAGATATGGAAAAGGTGAGACACGATAAAATACTTTCGACTAATGGGTATTTCAATCTCCAAGCTACAATCTCCTGCCCGCATGGTTAACATGGAAACGATTGTTKTCGTTGAAGCAAAATACTTTTGATCAAGATACATAAGATGAAAAGCATTTAGTGTACATGCAATGTTTAGTTCATATTCAGCATTTKACGATGAATATTATTAATAAATTAGTCCTTGTGCTTGATATGTTGTGCATAATGTTCAAATAAAAATGTCTAATTTTAATTAGTGATTATACATTTTTCATTAGCTACTGATCACCTTACCCATCTCATAAATCTCCMGCCTCAAAGGTGATTGAGTGTAAAACCCTTAAAACATGTATGATACATATTCATAACGTAGTAGTTTTTTAATTGTAACAATATTGAATTTCTCCGGCTATACATACTAAAGGATCTTTGCACATACAAGTTGCATTGCGCTTTCTTCTTCATGTAGCTGTTTGATTGGGGAGGAAGCTGCCCAAATTGTTGTTGTCCATTTTGAGTATGCAAGGCTAACTCGAAGGACCTCCTCCTATCATAACTGTACTATTGTTGTTTTTTTGTGTCTACATTTGTGAAATAGATCCAATGTTAGCCTATGAACAATAACCCCTAACCAACTAATTAAAACATATATCTTGTTTGGTTTGGTTCTGGTACATTGTTGGTATGAGATATTTACGTGCTAATGGGTTGTATTTTTTATTTATTTTTGGTAAGGAGCTATATTAAACTCATATTTTCATAGATTACCTACATTCTCATTATGTTATTTTATAATTTAAACAAAAGGGTGTGATGACATTCAGAAGCAGAAAAGTAAAAAAAATATTAAGAGGTTAAGCTAATTAGCCATTGAATACAYGAGTTAATATATTACATTACTCGCATTATCACGTGGAGATTAAAAAGSCAAACAGTTGTGGCAATAATAAGGGGAAATGTAAAGGCAGAGTATAGGGCCATGGTGATGTCGCTGATGTGTATTCAATAGCATCAATATAATTTAATTAGAATTATTTTATTTTATTTTGTTGTGTCATCTATTATTCGAGAGAATGGGATACCATACACCAATCCAAAAGTTACGTGTAATTGATAGAAGTAGGTGTTTGTTAGGTTGTTATTATATTATCTTGATATTAGATTCAGTTATTAGGTTGTTAGGATATTATTATCTTGATATTACATTAAGATAATATTTTAAGATAGGATTAGTTTTTAGGAAGTTATCTTTTATTTGTTTTATCTTTTCTTGATTGACAGGATATATATATATATATTATATATATATATATATATATATATATATATATATATATAGGGTTAGGATCCAATGAGAAGGACCCTTAAAATGAGAAGTGTGAGAAGCAATCTTGGCCCTTGATTTTTGAGATGAACGGTCAAGATGTGCATAAGTTTAGTAGTAAATGTGCAAATTTTTGTACATGAATGTGCATATTTTTTGGGTTTTTGCACATTTACAAGAAAATTTGTGCACATTTATGTACAAAAATTTGCACATATACTTTTTTCATTAAATAAATCTTGACCCTCGATTCAAAATCTAACAATCAAGATTGCTTCTCACGCTTCTCATTTTAAGGATGCTTCTCATTTGATGATCCTAAATCTTATAATATATTATATATATATATATATATATATATATATATATAGACATGAGAAAGACAACATGACATGTGGATTTCACTTAATTAGAAATTTAGCATATGGCATACAGAAATCTGATGAAGAAATATATTTAAGCTATAACGGTCCGATTATAACTGTTTTTGAACAAATTCTGTGATTCTAGCAACCAACATCTTAGTTTCGGACAATTCCGGGGCAACGTAAAACCCGTGACCCACATCCGGGTACTCCACCATTTCCACTTCCTTGCCATATTTTTTCAACCCATCACAATACCTCCTTCCCCAATCTTGCAACAAATCTAACCCGCCAAGGGCCACCAGCGTTGGCGGGAACCCATTCAGCCCCGATATATCCATGGATCCTGGCCCGAATACATTACAACCCGGATGGTCTCGATCCGCTCCATCCGGTAGAAAAGCCTTCCAATAGTAGTCGCACCGATTCAAGTCCAACAACAACCCGTCTCTCATTTGGAGCTCCGACTCTGTTCTTTCGTTCCCGCCAAAAAACGGTTGGATGGCAATTTGTCCGCGTATCCTAACTGACTTAAACTGGGACCCACCCTCATTCTCACTCCTACATGCTCCTACTGCCACGTGGTGTGCTATATTACCGCCTRCACTGTCCCCGGCTAGGAAGCACTTGCTGACGTCGGCATTTGCCGGAAATCCGGCGATTTTCTCTCTCATCTCGCGGTCGTCCAGGAGCCTCAAGACGTCGAGTCCATCTTCGTACGGATCCGGCCACCGGTTCTCCGGGGAACGGCGGTAGTGTACGGAGATCACGGCRGCGGATATTCCTCCGGYGAGATTCCGGCAATGGGCGTCGAACACAATCGTGGCGGGAGAGAACGAGACGAAACCACCTCCGTGGAAGTACACAATGACCGGAAGAGATGACGCAGAGGTGGAATTGGCGGGAACGAAGAGGCGAAACCAGAGGTTGCGGGAGGAGTTGAGAGTGTGATCATATGAAGTGACACCTTGGACGGGGGTGGAAGAAGGCGGTGATCGAACATCAGCGAGGTCGGCGAGGCGGCGGTTGACGGAGCCGTTAGGGTGGTAGGCCATTTTGCCGATGCAAGACACGGCCGTGAAGAGGATTTTGGATTTGAGGGAGAGGCCCTTGCCTACTGTGGCATAGATGCTTGGCTTTTGTGAGGTCATGTTTATAAACTTAGATTGTTCCTTGTTTAACACAAGCTAAGGTCCTTTATATCGGAGACTTGGGAGTAAATCAAATGCAATGTGTTTTGCGTTACACAAAGATACGACACACGAGATAAAATGATGGAATGTGTTGCTGGGTGTACAACTGTACAAGTGTGTGTAGTATCTGGTGATCAATTGTTATCTGTTAAACTATTATTATATGTTCAGTATGATTTAGGCAACTTACATTCAAGCAATATATATTCCAACGCTAAACAACCATACAACTATACANATATGTCAAGCAATTCAAGTTAATTGCTAGTACATCAAAGTCAAAAGTTCATCTACTTGACTTTAATTTGCATTAGCATATGATAAACATCATTAACATCTAATCTATTGATACAGAATATTGATGTCTTACCAAGTAATATTATGATTTAAGAGTGCTTTTTCTTCACTTTAAAGTATTATTTTCAAATTAAATAAGTTCATWTAAGGACATAATTTCAGCGTCAAGATTTGACATAACACTCAAATATATAGGTCACCTTGGATCAGTCAGTTTAGATATTACTCCACATATAAGGTGAAGAAAGAGACAAACAGACGATCATAGAAGAGAAATTTTGGTTCATGCGCTGAGTCATCGACCCATCTATTTCTAAATGCTTGTGGTGCCTTTGGTTTTATTGTTGTAAGCCATCAACCCAAAGAGCTTGGTGCTGCTTCTCACAAACCCACTTAACTACTCCGTATATCAGTTGACAAGTTCGAAAACTTGTTGCTGGAGTTCTGAACAAGTGACTTCAACACATCCGAAAAAAGAGGACAACAATTACACAAGACCAAATAAGAACGATTACACAGACAAGTCATCAACACAGGCAACCCAAACAATCCCATGTGTTTGCCTACAGATTTCAGAGGCCAATTGACGTCAAATGTTTAATGCCTGAATCCATGTCTCACCAACTGCATTTGAAATGAAAGGCATTGGTATGAAATGGTTATTTATGACCAAAAAAAAGTCTCAAAATTTATAATGATAAGTAGCTTTCACACAATCACACAGAATACACCTGTAGTCCTGTACATCAGACTTACAGTCCTTCCAGCATGGTGTGAAGGATCATATAAGGACTCCAGCAAACATCCACGGAGAGTATATCAGTGGAGATCAACAAAATTTATGCTCGTATAAGGGTGCTCTTCTTATTCTATGGAAAGAATGACAAATTTTCTATACGTTAGCATTTTGCAGCCAATGCAACCTGTTTGCATCAGGATGGGTTTCAGTCGGAGCAGCAGTATATGGAAGGCTCTGAAGCAGGAATACCTCCAACTGACATTCCTGATTGAATGAGTGAAGACAGTGGGACAGCATTCAGAATGTATTGTCCAACATAGCCTCAAAGCATGATTTTCTTCATGAGGAGTAGAATCAGGAGGAGCATCGACAACTCAACCAGCAGTTTAGGCCTACTTCCAAGATCAACAATTTGCTGCCACCTGAAAGTTCAACCAGTAGATAGCTGCTGATGAAGCCTGTTTTCCATTTTCAACATTAATACTACATATCAGACAGGCATTGAGAAAGGTCACAGAGGAGAGATATTGTATGATTCTGCCACATACAGCACTTAGCAAACAATAAGAAAACTTTGAGGCCTCGTCTTTGTCAGAGTTGCTCACATAGTCACACATAAAAACAGAAAAACAATTTAAGAAAAGAGTTCCAACTGTTTGACTTTGTCTTGGCTACACATCATTCAAGATTATGCATCTAGCTATCTAAGTGTCAAACTGGCTATCTTATGACTATTTTTCATGTTTTTGATCCACAGTGAAGTATCGAGTATTCATACCATAGCAAGACTGTCAAGGATTCAACAATCCAATGACCAAAGAGGAGAGGGAAACAACCTCAAGCACAACAAGAGAGACAGCTGGGCTTGTCTGCTATTAGCCAAATACAGAGCTCCAAAAGGGCCCATTCAGTATATGCTATAATATCTGTAAGTTCTGTAGCTAGTTGGTGAGCCATATAATATCTGCTATAAGTTGGTGAATATTTGTTGTGGTTGCAAGTATCATATATAAGTTGCACCAAAAGCCATAAATGCATCTATAATTAACAACAAAAGCCTTAATGTGATGATAGAGAGCAAGTGCTATATGRCTCACCAACTAGCTTCAGAAGAATCTTCTTCACGAGTGATTTCTTCCTTCTCAAACTCCTCGAGTATTTCTCTTTGGCGTTCATTTACCTTCCTACAATAGATAAAAACCAAAAGCAAGCTATGATAATCCAAWGTCAACGGGAACTTCATATATTATAATGGGAAGAGCTTTTGTCAAAGCTATCATATTTTATGTTAATCAGTGGCAGTGAAAAAAGTTCAGAACTCAAAGCCAACCTATGTCAAATACTTTACCCCACTTCATAACAAATTATGCCATTTTTATGATGATATCATTTTTCAAGACAAAGAGTCATTGTCAAAATTTCGAGTCTCACTTTCCAAGTTGCCAGTGATAGTTAAAGTAGTTTTATGTCCTTCTTTGGGTTTAGAATGTCTGTAAATTTTATAAACTTGGTTGTTATTGTTATTATTATTTATGTTGACCCATATCAATCTTAAGCATAAGCGAGTCTTTTTAGAACAATTTTTTTATTAGGTCTTATTTTTCACGTGATCCATATCATTTCAAGGTATAAGTGAGTCACTTTACATAAATCATTTTATGGCATTTTTGTGACATTAAGTCTCAAATTCAACAAGAGTAACCAAAGCATTGTCTAATTTTAATAGTATATGTGTCATTAGCTAGGGACATAGATGAGCTATATAAACAATAGTAGCAATAAGTATACATAATAGTTTTGGCTAACATGAATATAGCTGCAGTGAGCAATGTAGCATAATTACAGAATACATAAGAGCTGAACCATACCATAGGCCTCTAGACCGGAACAAGGATGAAATTAAAAGGCTTACTTGGGGAAATTTATGCAAAAGCGAACATTTTTGGTCACACGGTTAATAAGAAAACCATGTTCGGCAATCTGCACAAGTTTCTTTGATTACGTAACCCAGATACCAGGAAAGGACAGTGATAACTAAGACTCAATGAGATGGTAAGTATGTATGCGATACTCACCTTTCCCCGTAGCACCTGAAACCTGTCTGGCTGGACTCCTTGGTATCTGAGAAGAAGCGCAAGCCTAAGAAAATGAAGAGTGGCTAAATGAACAAAGGCAAGGCTTACTATAAGACATTTAGCCTGTAATCGCTACAATTACAAGAGATCCATACACAAAACGTAAATCGCCAAGGCTTTAACAGAGAAGACGAGGGATGTGTGGGATAGCAGAAGTTAAAACAATCACAGTCCCACGAGCAAGAACAAATCCATCTACTAGTTGATTTCTTATTGCAGTCCTACTGGAGGACTATGGATAAAAAGTAATTCAGTGTAATGATCGAGGAAGTGCACCAAAGAATATTTTAGGAAATTGAACATACATTGAGAGTAGAACTTGTAGAACTCTCGAGATTTTCTAGGTGTTTTTAGGTATAATTAATGATTAAGTAGAGAAAGGATCAAATGTTTTAATGTATTTGAGTGAAAACTCCTTTCGGGAGAGTTGTGAGCCCTCTCGAATGCTTACTTTTAGGGAGAGATTCAAGCTTCTCGAATGCTTGAAAATCTATTATGTGTTAGTGTGTGTAATTTCATAATTGTCACGTTATCAATCATTTCCAACATTGTTCTAAAATTCTCTCATTCAGTCATAATGAAATCAGCAGTAATCATCATCATTATTCTAAATGCTACTTATCTTAGTCATGGCAGTTCATCATATATCAACCCTAGCCAAATATAACCCAAGCGGAAAAAAAAAGAAAAAAAAAAAAAAAAAAAAAAAATAAAAAACAAACTACTGTGAACCTGAAGAAAAAGCTCACACATCCCCCAAGTCCACACACACATCCAAAAATCAATTAATAGTTAAATGGAGATAGAGAATCTCATACATCCAATAACCTTCTCCAGTCAAAGTTGGTACTTCAACTTGCCACCAAGCATAGCTGTAGAGAGAGGAAGAAAAGATAAATCTGGGCACTATCAACATTTGAAAACGAACAGAATTTCCAATGAGTTACAATAACAATCTTTATAGTCCAAATTTATTACCAGTCAGCCTTGAAATATATCCACTGAAAATGCTCAAAACTACAAATAAAAGCACATAGCACAATTAACACTTAGAATGATATAAGTAATGCAATTAGTAGATTAACACAAGTACCTAAGTAATGATTAATTTCTATCCGCTGTATATTCTTGCGTGTTTGTGGATGGAGTCACAAACCATAACAAAAGGGACAAGGGAGTACTCAATGCCTACCCAATTTGAGACATTCAACACAGACGCACCCTCAGTTTTTACTTAATATGACATTTATGCCACAGAAACGTCCAAGTAATGCACCTCACTATCAGACATGTATTTTCCTACATTAGATTTATCTATCTTCATTACCCATCTGTGATCGGCGATCAAATTAATGAAACAAATCATTAAGTGGAACACTTATACTTTCGGCATATATGTTAGCTAATAGCATACAACTCTTGTCAATACACACATATTTCGTTATTGTTCCCTTAAAAGACCTCAATATAAATGAGCTCATTATTGTGATAATCTGGAAAATACAGACAGATACAGCAGTAAATCTCAATTGAACACTCCAGAAATAAACACAGGGACCCTTACGAGATCATATAGCAGACATTAATACAAGCATAAATCTCAAATTCAACATATCGGAGATAACCATAGACCCTAGGAATCAAGAATCTGAAAATACAGAATGGATACAGCCGTAACTCTCAAATTCAACATCAGAATAACATGGACCTAGGAATCATAGCAGAAGACCAGATATATATAATCCTGAAATTTCTTCTTTACCTTCATCCAAAAAAACTAGAAAACTAAAGAACATAAAAAGAAAAAATGAGACGGACATTCAAATGATAGGTAACGGGCACAACAGGAAATTTTAAAATGAAGTAATTTACCTGTATGAGCTTTATTAGCATCAACAAAAAGATCTGCACCATCTCTACGAAATATAGGATCATCAGAAACATATATGGTGAGAGAAAGGGAATAATGAGTGTTGACTGTTGGGACAAAAACTACTAGTTAAATGATAAGGACATGATACTAGACACTCAAGTGTAAGACCTATAAATTGCCACTAATACATTCAAGCCTTAATGAAGAAAGCTTTTGAAATGCACAATTATATCAGTCTTATAGAAATTCAACAACTCGGGAGACAGCAAATGCCCAGACTAATTTAATATATTAAACATTTTCAAAGAGAAGACTACATCAATACATGATTGATGATGGTCAAAGTAAGGCCGCTAATTACCTAATTTATACTTCCTCTGATCCATTATAATTGCAACGTTTGCAATTTTACACTATTCATAGCCTCTTAGATAACTAGATTTTGTGTTTATAAGTGTAAGAAAATATAGTCATGTGAGATCTCTTTGGATTCGTCACAAGATGTCCTTTATTTTAATCCAATTTTTTTAATTTTTGGCAAAACACAACTCAAGATATAACAAATATAAAATACGCATTSGCAAGCGTGAAAATGAGAACGTTGCGATTAATATGGATCGGAGAAAGTATAATGTAATATCATAAATCGTTCAGAGACTAAAAGGCAAGCGGAGCTAGTACAAAACTGTTAAAAAAACTTCCAGATTCAAATTGTTCAGCCAAACATTAAACATCCTTTAAAATACTCATGAGAAGAGCTCCATAACTAAACTAAAAAAGATGAGCAAGAAATGAAAGGAACATAACAATTAACTCAATAAGTAGAACACCGTCCCAATATAATAAATCAATGTAATTCAGCAAGTCAAAATCTTACACGTTTGGGTAACAAGATAGAAGAGAAAGGAAGGGGAAGGTTGATCTCCCTTTTTCTCCAGAAGTCATCAATTTTGAAAACATAGTGTTTATTAACAAGGAAAAGAAAATGGATCCTTCCCTCTTCCTAAAATTCTTCCCCCATTCTCTATCCAACAAGGGAACATGTTCCCCTTATTTTCCCCTTTGGTCCTTTCCCTCCATTTCCTCTAATCCAAACAAAGTGATAATGTTTCCATSTTACCAGCAATGATTCTTAACAAGAATTTGGCAGAATTAAGACATTGTTACACTTTATTTTGGAGAATAGAGATGTAATAACCTAGATGCCCAAATTAATTCATCAAAATAATTACTATTATATGACCATCAACTAACTATGGCCTGTAGCATAAGGGCAGAGAGTAACATACATCAGACTAAAGACAGTGCACCTGCCATTTGGCAAAACTTAGACTGATGTAAAGTAAAAGTACCTTTAACCTTATAGACAAATTTCCAGGTTTTGCTCCTAGGCCCCCAGAATTTCCAGCTTTTGGGATAGTGATAGTGTCACCAGAATCAACACCTAGTCATGTAGACAAATCAAGCCATGCCAACTAATAGCTTCAGGCATAGAAGCTTAAACAACAACATTGGCAATAAGAAACAGGACAAGGAAATCTACAAAATCAGTCATCAGATATTATTCTGAAGAGTGAGGGAACACATAGGGAGGAAAAGCGGGCATCATCTCTCTATTCTTGTTTGTATAACATAACCATTCAATGCCTTGGGTTTGAGTAAACCATYCACTCATTCTTTTCTAATAGAAATTATTTTTTATAAACTTTATTTTTATATGAGACTTGGGAAATACAGTAGGTACATATCCATTAGTTTATTTATGATTTATCAAACATTATATCACAAATCCTGTGATATTTGGCATATAAGTTGAATTGTCTTTAGAATTAAAAACATCGTGAGTACAAGAGAACAAAATCGAAAAGAAGGTGAACTGTGTAGGAGAAGTTGAATTGTCTTTAGAATTAAAAACATCGTGAGTACAAGAGAACAAAATCGAAAAGAAGGTGAACTGTGTAGGAGTAAGCATTTGGGACTATTTTATCTAATGAAGTTTGTTGAATCATTAATAGTGTTAAAAAAGTTCAACTACGGATAGCCAAAAAAATGATAGTTTCATTTTTGGTGTAATATAAGAGAAAGTTGAGCAACACAGACCAAGCAATTAAGGGGACTAGTAGTTGACAACTTTGGGCCTTAGCCATTTAAAAAGCCTTCTTATAGCATTTGAGTTGTCACATTTAGTCAAAGTTTATTCTAATAGACTGATGGTAGTAAACGTAATATGTGACTAAGAAGTCAAGGGTTCAATACTTGGTTCCTAATTTTTTTCCGGACAATCCTGAGTAATACATGACTTGGTTTTGGAGATGCTACATGGATCCCATGTGGTGGCGGATGACACATTTTCAACTTGTGTTTGAAAAAATAATAAGTAGTATCCTTGTGTGCTTACAGAACCTAGAGACAATAACTTATAAAAGATACTCCCTGTGTCTTTTTTCACTTGCACCATAGACCATAAATGGATGCATCTATATGAACCTTTTCTATTTGTTTAGAATAGCGTCTTTTTTACATAACCCCTTTTTCTTTTGTTTACAGTAGGTTCAATCTAACCAACACATGTGAGTCAAAGCAGAAACAAGATATAGAGTTAACCTTCTGAAAAGTGAGGATCAAGAACCAGATTATTTTATTTACAGTATCYRATAAGAAGTTTCTTCATTCAGTTTGCAAAGACTAACTGGTAAAGGTGGCACACACGTAGTTGACACTACTAACCAGCTGGTATCGTAACATTTACTTCCTTAACACCTTCAAGCACCCCAAATCCTTTGCAGTTTCTACACTTTTCCTGCAAGATAAAGGAATAAGTTGATTTCATGAAGTAGTCGTAGATATATTAAAGCACTCTAAAGAACTTTGGATGTACACCAAGTTTAAAACTTACAGTAATAACTCTTCCAGACCCCTTACAAGTGCCACAGGTGGCTGAGAATGGAGGAATGGTAACCTTCACACAATGTTTATTATTAAAGAGAAGAAGTAAGTTTAAAGCACTAAGTGAAACGATAAGATTAGATTGCAATAACAAGAATTAGAGAAGATAATACACCAATCCTGCTGAACTTACCACTCCTAGTCCTCACCAAGTTGGACAATCTCGCCTTTGCATCATAGGATGACCATGCCCATCTATAACACAAGATGCATCAAAAAATCATTTTCAGTGAGAGAGAGAGAGAGAGAGGACAAGTTAATCCATGATTCATGGCAGTAAAAAGCAGTGAATCCCAACCCACAAAAATAGGTTATTGAAAAACTGTGAAATTCTTCTTGTGAAGAAGGTAAAATATAGAGCCCTACTACCATAACTGCTCACATCAAGCTAACAAATGCAGTCACGCCAGCGAAAAAGATATAGTAATAATTCAACAACCCTAAAAGTTCCAATTCTAAATGCTTCAAGATTATATATGTTCCTCCAGAGGGCAAATCTTAACTTAGGTATTACAGCAAAGGAAAAGTTCATGGAGAGTCAAACTCAAAAGTAAAAGTAAGGTATTATCAGGCACGTATCACAGGGGATGTGCGCATCAAAAGTAGCTGCTTTGTGGCAACCTTTTGCTGCCTCAGAAAATGACAAGTGAAGCTCAACTAATAATTCAAAACAAGGTCAGGAGTTTTGGAGTAGAAGAAAAGAAGAGAGAGAAACATTTTTTTGACAAAAATTTGGACCTGATATCGCAGCAAATGTCTCCACTTCATTTGAATATACTGAAGCAGAGAAATGAACCATGACTCGATCAAGAATAAACTTATAATCCTTGAATAAAAGTTATGCAACAGCAAGTCGTTATAAACCAAATTCTTGGCATAAATTTGCATTTAACACTTTCTTATATTGCCAAAGTGGATTCAAGAAGTAACCAAAAAAATACCTCAGAAAATATTTTATGGAATGAACAGAGAAAGTGTGTTCTATAAGCCTCTCTAAATGCCTCAGCAATCAGCATCACCATCACAAAATCATGATGTACATTTTTCTGAACCTCGCCTCCAAAATCATGCCTTGCATAGCCCCGAACCCAATTTTTGGCTCTTAAAGACAATGAAAAGGCATTTGTTATTGGAGGAATCTGCAAAATCTTAAATATAGACTGCTAAGATCACATATAGACATGAACCAATAGCTTCAGTTCACATTTATACTAATGTTGAATGAGGTTAATCAATGCAGACCACAAGGGTAAAAGAAGATGATTGTGAATACTTGCGAGCAACTTACCAAGTCATATTGCGATCTTTTCTCAGAGTCTCTTAAAGTCTACAAAGATGCCAAAACAAAAATTAGAAGAGAGGCCTTTAAATACAAAATACTCCTTTAAAAACCTACAAAATAATCAGCAACTGTACATAGAGACCCTCATAAGCATTCTTATCTCTTGAAATTTCTTCTTTGCTTTGGGATTGTTCTCTATTTGTATCTGGATGTACTCTTAGCACAACTGCAGTTTAACACAGCAAAATCACCAAAGAATAAATAAATAATAACATTCATAAATAATCGGAAATAAAAAAAACAGAAAGAGACAACTCATAAGACGGGATCTGTTGCAGTTTAATCAAGCAATTAGTCCATGCTTTGCTAAGTTGTGTTGACCTATGGGGAGCCAAAAAAAGGAAAATGGTGCAAACATTATGGGACAAATGTCTTGTTATGTGATGTGATTGGGGGGAGGGTGGGTGGGTGGGGGGGGGGGGCTTGGACAAATGGTTCTATCATGTCCCAATTCAACAGCATACAACACTGTCACTAGGAGAGACAGAGATTATACCACAGCTCAGGTTAGGACTCTCTAATTAACATTGTTAAGTGATTTTTACTTCCATGTTACAAATAGTGGAAGAAGTTTATTTTTACCTCGCAATAATGGTCCTTTGTTTGTTACTATATTTAATTACAGAGGAAAAGTACAAAGATTTTTACACCTTTCGTTACTAATGTGTGTCTTGAGAAAATAATTAACCCTTTAGTAATCATTATACAAGCTCTAGCAGGAGTTGTTACGAACAACCAGTCAAACTGCCTCCACTTCAATGGGCTTCAGATTCCCAGGATTAAGTCACATCAACAATGCATATTCAAAGGGCTTAACTCTTTCAACTTTATGATTAGTCTTATCAGTTATCACTAACACCACATGATCTATTGAGTAAAGTGCTCCAAGAAAGCTAGTCTCTTAGGGAAGGGGTAATGGTATATAAGCAGTGTTTACTATAAAGAGTGGTTGTTATACCCTAACAGAAGGGAAACATAAGAAGTTTATGATTAAAAAAGGAAACGTGATTTGGTAAGAAAAACAAATAGAGGGAATCTATTACCCTTTGAAAACAGTATTTGTGACCTTAAGCTCGTACAAAACAACAAGAAATGTAAACACTAATTCCAATCCATTTCCTAGGTCATTTTTTTTTTTTTTTTTGTTACCAAACACCTCATTAGTAGTCACCAAATGTTGTGATGCTCACCTCATTAGAACATTACAGGCACAACTTATCGACTCTAAGACACTGCCACTGTATTATTTACGAAGTACTGTTTAGACTATTCATTTTCAAATAAATTCTAATAATCACGGAAAAGTCAATACCCAACCTCAGTATAAATCAACAACACAGAACACTAAGTCAAAATCATCACTTCAGCGGGGATCGCTACTAAAGTAAACATGCTAATTCCAGAAATCTATTATGGTTGAAAGTTGAAACAATTAAATGTTGATGCCTMACTAGCAACACAAACACTGWAAATCACCTCATGAAAAGCCTTCTTAATTTCATCATTACTCGCATTGTTTGAGACACCCAGAACATCATAGTAATTCCGGTCACTTGCATGCAATGAACCTAGAAGAAAAACAAGCAATCCAAACAATCAATTCTAAACTACCTCCACTAAGGAAAAGGGGAAAAAAACACAATAGTACCACAATTTAATCAATTATATGAACCTGTGGCATGAAAATAGCGCGTTGTTAATGGAACTGTATAAACTGCTTTGCCAAATGAATTCGCATTCAATCCAGCTACATATCTACGACTGCAAAAACCTAAAAACAAGCAGCATTACACAATATCACCAATCTATCAAAACAAATCATATTAATATGTATGTATTATAAACATGAATTTGCAATAAAATCAATAAAAATGAAAGCAAAAGAAGAGAGTAAAGGAATGATAATACACTTCTTRTGTGAGTAAACAATGATTGTTGCATTTCTTCAAAAGAATTGYAATAAGAACCACGCGACTGCACATTAACAAAAATTGCAACGAAATGAGCATCAAAATTAATCATTCAAACAAAAAGTATCACATAAATTGATGACTTACATAAAAAATGCGGTTCAAAGACTTTGAAGCAAGTCCAATCAGCTTGATTTTCCTCATCTTTTACAATACAAAACTACCAGAAACTTAAGAATTTGTTATTGTGAATTGAGATGGTCAAAAGAGAGAGAAGCGACGAAAGTTGGAATCATAACTAAAAGAGTGAATCGGTAAGAATGATGATAATATGTAATGGAGTACAGTAGTAGCTTAATTTGTGTTCGAAGCTTGTGAATCAAGAAATGACTGGAATTTGGAATTAGATTGTTTTTGAGTTGAGTTTCGTGGGTTTTTTTTGGTTTCCCTCTTGAATCTTCTTTGCTTAGGGTTTAACGGTTCGAACTTCAAATGGAATGGGCCAGTGGGACAGTCCATGACTTTCGTTTCATGGCTCGGCTTGCYACTCATTCCCGATTAACCAATGATCGTTTTAACAATTGTACTTCCTCTGTATYCTTTTAATTGCAACAATTATCTTATTTAGAAATATTACATTAATTGCAACAAATTTTTTACTTTGTATTTCCTTTTTGGGTAACTTTTAGCCTATTAAATGTCTATTTTACCATTACTAAAATATTTAAAACATAAACTACCCTAAGCAACATTATTATCCWATAATCTAATATAATTAAAAGGAAAAATTGAGGATAAATACCTAATTTTGGAGCCTTTTTAAAAATCAGRGAAATTTTCTCAGGTAACCCTAAGGTTTAGCCTAATAGCTCTTATACACCTGAGGTTTCAGGATAGGATCAGGTAACCCTGAGGTTACTATATAATAGCTCACGTGACCTTATCCGTCAAAATTTAACTGACGGCGTCTCTTTTTCACTGACGCTGTCAAATCTAACTTAAACTAA
>SNQN01002497.1:22033-37338 GCA_008642245.1 Bassia scoparia | reverse complement strand
CCAACTTTTCCCCAGGTTGCCTCTTTCCTGTTCTTGCAGCCTGCCACTGTTCTTTTAACTTCAGGGGGTGGGATGAATGGGTAGTCAGAGTTTCCCCACTGAGTGTTGGATCAGGAGGGTGTGATATGGTGAGGGTTGTAATGTGCTTTGTAGTTGGAATCTGTAGTGTACTCTAATGTTATGCTATTTAGGTTTCAATCTCTGTTGTTTTGAAATGACCTTCATTGCATGCTTGCAAGGAATTGTCTCAGAAAATTTGCTCACTCCCACACTTACTACTTCCATTATGGTCAATGATCAATTTTGGGAAATGCAGTTTTTCCCCATCTCACAACCCTTTCCCATTAGCCCCTTCTGACATCATACACTTGACCAAGCTCGTGCATCCTCTCCTGTTTCCTGATCATTGTCCTTTGCCAAAGGTAGTGAGTCTCCAGGTACTAGGACTCACACTGAGAAGCCCTTGTACCATTTCTAACCATGCAGCTTCTTCTAATTCCTGAACATGCATCCAAAACAAGTAAATGTGGCTCACAATAACAGACAGAAATGTCAAACCAAAAGGAGGATGATAGAGATGGTATACTTCTCATAAGAGACAGAATAGGCTTAACTTATCTAGTCTAATGTAGCAATTCAAGATATTCAATGAAATTGTTTGTGTGTCTGGACATGATACAGCTGGGTCAATCTTATACCTAAGCCCATAGATTAAATCAGCCACAATTGAGGTAGTTGTAAGCTACAGCGATCAAGCTCTATATTTTCTCCATGGCTTTCAATAAACACGAACTCAATTTATAAGCATCTGCAGCGTGCCAGAAGTAGCTTCAAAATATGGACCACTGACTTGCCCATGTAACTCCACACAGTACAAACATATTAGCTCCGTACCCTGAAAACAAACTAATTAAGCCAAAGTCCAAAGTCACTTATAGTGAAATTCTTGAACAAGATGGCTACACCAGATCCTACCGAAAAGCCTATGGGAACACTTTCCTTTAGAGAACCATCAACTCCCTGCAGGAATTCATAATACCGAATTAATTCTAGCTCAATAACCCTCAAACAAAGTAAATATAGCTCAGGTAACCCTGAAAAAGTAAATTAGTCAGTAACCCTTGAACAAAGGTAAATTAGCTCATGTAACCCTCAAACACTACCAGAGGGTTACTTGAGCGTAATTTTAGATTTGCAGTTTCACTTACCCTCATCCTATCACATAAAAGTCCAGTTTCCATGTATCTCCTTTCTTTTAGGGCACTTGCTAAACATCTGAGAAGTACCCACCAATTATCACTACTTTCCTTCACTCCACACAGCATATGCAAGTGGGAAATTTGTTGGTTTCCATCAAAGAGCTAATTGTATGATTAGAAGGCAGCCATTGAGTTTCCCTTTAAATGAGGCGCAGCCATCAATCCCAATTAGGACCTACATCCCTAATGAAGCCTTTGTATTGAGGCCTCAATACTAATGAACATCTCTTGACAACATTATTGTGTTGCGTTTCAGGTTCCTTGGTTCAACCAACTTATGTAAGCTATTCCCTGGTCTTTCTCTTAAATGACTGAGAGTGGTAGCCTGTTATAGCTTCTCATTCATATGACTACCTTGAATCCGTTCAATTGCTTCTTTCCTAGCCTTGTACAAGTGGATGCTTTGACACTGTCACGTTAAACCTTTCTTTCACAGATCTGAATGAAAGTTTGATTGGGGCCTCACATTTGCCCTGATATCCTCATAAGTTTCAAAGCTCACACCATGCTATTTCCAGCAAGTGGGTTGTGTTGTGCCTTGAGCTGCAGTGTCTTCCGACCCACGGTAGGACCTTGTTAAGGTCCTTTATACGCTCAAGATAAACCATCTCTGATAGCACAGTGATTGAATCCTCCAGTACAATCCTCAATGCACATCTTGTAGTGAATCATGTTTCTTCTCAACCTTCCTCTCTCTCACTGGTCTCTGCCCACACACTTGAATGTTGAAAGGTCTTTTAAGTTGGCATCAAGACATGATCTTTGTGTCCTGACGAAGATGTCCTAGACAAACAGCACATTTCCCACAAAAGGAATGCTTGATTAGCCGAGCATTTGCTTAGCTACCTCTTCAATATATAACATTCTGGCTTAGTGCAAATGGAGATTGAAAGGTTATCGCAGTTGTGTAGGGTGGTATAGATCCTCAGGTAGCCTGTTTCAGGGTTCATTATTCATCCATGTCAAACATTCCACCTGGCATTTCTTTGTTGATGTTCGGCTCTTCTCTGGACTGTGTTTTGTTGTTGGCTGTGGATCAGGGAACTTTAGGAATGATTAAGACTCTTGGTCTATTAGTTTGTCTATATTTCAGGTACCTGTTTTGGCTTGACTTTGATCACCAGATTTGTGGGTATTCCTCAGCCTCAGTTTCTGGTGTCTCTTTCACCTCCATGTAGTGGTGAGTGGTGTTGATTCCTCAAAGTTGAATACTTTTTTGGGGACATAAGTTCCACATCTCTTTGCATTTGGTCCTTGGAATCCTTTCCATTAACATCTGGAAATTGTCTTCTCCTTAGGTCTTCAACTTGTTGTCTATTTCAGTGTGTTGTGTTTCCTGAGTGTGACTGTCGCAGAGGTGGTGTTGGTCCTCTCAGGTGGTGTTTTGGTTCAAGTGTTGACTGTGGTGTTTGTGGTGATTGTTGGCTGGGGTTGTTTTGGTTGACTGTTGAGCTGTTGGTGTTTGTGGTTCTTTGTCTGGTTGTTGTGTTTGTGGTTACCTTGCTATTGTTGTTTGTGTGAGTGTCTTTGTTGTTGCTTTCCTCTTAAAAGACTTTTCTATGGAGTACTCTTTTTCCTGCCAGAATACTAGGTTTATCTAGGGATTTTCATGTTGTTTTCATCTTGGTGAACACCACTTTCATCAGAGCCCACTTCCAAAAGGCACACTTTACCAGGCCCAAAAGAAGTTTGCCTAGGAGACTTGTAATAATGATATTGTCTCTCCAAATCTACTGTTAAGTTATTCTGTCCCCAAAATGTTTCCATCATCACCATGTAAATACTTGGTACTTCTTTTGAAGTGGCACCTCAAACCTTTTTTGCATTGCTCCTCCATTCCTCGCTCTCTCTTTCCTAGCTTGTTCCTCCATTTCCTCTCCTCTCTCTCCTCTCTCCTAGCTTGTTCCTCCTTCCTCAACCTTCCCTTTCAGCCCTCAACTCTCTTCCCTCTCTTTATCAGCTATCTCTTTTACCTCTTGAAACTGAGCCATGTCTGCACCCGTGCTGAAGGTACCTCAGAATCTGTCTAAGCAACAGGTCCAATTTCATCCATCCCAACATAGTTACTTCAGCATGTCCTCACATTTTGTATCAGTAACACCTCAATCCAAGGTGCCTATACCTAGGAGAGTATATCTTAATGACAGGATGCTTAGGAGGAATCACATTACACTGTACGCACATTCTTCAATATCTTGAAGAAGACACATTTAACTGTACTCATCAACATCCTTCACATTAATATCAAAACCCTTTCCCTCATATTGTGCAGTTAGCTAATTCCCATTTCAGTTGAAAACACTACTAGGACCAAGTTTGAAACAAATATAAACAACAAATTCAACAACAAACAAACTACAATTCAATCTCACTTCACTGAAACATACAACAATCGACTATCACTCAAACAAGCCACCAGTAAAACGTCATAAGAAACAAGAAAACAACATCAACGTCAAGAAAACATGAAATTTTCATCAATTCAAAACTCATTAAGCAGAAATTACAACAATAATAGATTCTCGTGTTACAACCTTACTCGAATTACAAACCGAACATATTTGCTGCTCTTGAACTGCTCGAATCTTCTACGCTCGAAATCGCCTTCAATTCGTGAAGATTTTACTCGTGGGAAGATTTTTGGTAAATTATCTAAACCCTAATTCAACTGACATTCAATTAAAGAGCATGAAGAACCAAGCATTAACTTTCAATCTAACATCCAACCAACATGAATGTTCAAGTCGGTTTAATAAACCAAGGGTTAAATGAGAGAGGTGTTTTAAGTGTAGATTGACAGACGCGTCAGTTAAATTTTGACGGATAAGGTCACGTGAGCTATTTATAGTAACTCGGGTTACCTGATCCTATCCTGAAACCTCAGGTGTATAAGAGCTATTAGGCCAAAACCTCAGGTTACCTGAGGGAAATTCCTAAAATAAATACTAGTTTCAGTTTTATTTTATTTAAATACCTAGTTTCCCATTTTGTATAAAAATCAGTACTAATGTCGATTTTCTGTCAAATAATACATAGAACTGTTATTATATGTGGGCCCATGGACTCAACTCACTGTCACTCACATGACTCTATTCTTCCTCACCTCCACTCCATTGTTGCACCGTCATTCTTCCTCCCTTACCACCTGCCCTTGAACCCACCTCCATTGTCGGTGCGCAATCTTTTTCCCACCACCGCAGTCAACACAACAAGAACCACGATCACCACCCACAAATTCGCCCCACCATCGTAATCAACGCAACCAGAAAACAAATCCACCACCCACAAAATTTAAACCAAACAAACGAAAATCAACCCCAAAATCGAAAATCAAACCAAAAACAAACCAATTTAAACCCAACAAAAAGGAAAATAAACCCCAAAAAAACGAAAAATCAAACCAAAAGGCATGCAATACCAAAAAAACGAAAATCAAAGCCCAAAAAATTCGAAAATCAAACCAAAAACGAAAATTAACCCAAAAAAATCGAAAATCAAGTTGTTGATGAGGGTTGCTGCTACTATTCCTAGAGGAGAGAAGCGAGGCGACGAGGTGAAAGGAGGGAGGCGACGACGACGGTGATGATGTAAATGAGGGCGATGATGATGATGATGATGTTGTGATGTTAATGATGTTGATGTTGTTAATGATGATTGTTGATGTTGTGATGATAGGGCTGATGAGGAGAGAAGAAGGAGGGACGTGGGATGTCGGGGAGGAGAGAATGGCGGAAAAGGGGGAATTAAAAAATCGAGTGGGTTCCGCATTATAAAGACGGATCCGTTAATAGCTGAGCAAAAATCGTTAGTAGGTACCGAAGTTTAAAGTTTTCAAGGAAACTAGGAATTTAAGTAAATAAAACTGAAACTAGGTATTTATCCTAATTTTCCTAATTAAAAAACCCAAAAAAAAATTAATCCCCCCCACTACCACCATCTTCCTCCCTAACCCACCGCGCTGCAACATCACCACACCATCCACACCATTATTTTCAATGGCCACCGCAACCTTAATAATTTAAACCCCACAAACCACCACAACCACCCGATAGCAATCCTAATCGAACAACTCGTCTTATTACAAGTGCATTGGCGGAAACAATACACTAAGTTGGGTCTCAAAGATGCGGAAAATTTAAAAACTTCAAAAACAAATTTAAATAAAAGTTATTACAACTCAATCCAAGGAGCCAACATCTCTAACAACTTAAACAATTCCAAACGGCTAAATCCAAATTCGAATTATAAAAAGGGTAATTCCTAAGTTCTCTCAATAGCCTCTTTCCCCAGCAGCTCCATAACAAATCATTCCTCACCTGACATGTCTAAAAACCACAAAACTTTGCCACTTAGTGGCAGTAACTAGACCATCCTTAACATACATGTTCAAACTTAAACAAAGAATTAACGAAAGGCTTAAATAAAAAGAATTCAATTCATAGACCACCAAAGCTTCCAAAATATTATATTCAAAACGAAATTAAACCAAGTCAATTAAAAACCAAATAATCCATAATAAGTTAAGCCAGTAAAAATTAAATAAGTTACATAGTTTTCAAGTTGTAATTGGAAACAGACGCAGTGAACAAATTCGCATCACTAAGCCTAGATATAGTTAGGGCGAGCTCGGGTCAACCACAATGATAACGCCTGTCTAAGAATGGCCAATCTCTCACATTTTTCGAAGATCCGACATTAATGAGAATGAAAACTAAATCCAAACCAAATCTACTATAGATGTGTTGTTCACATCGAAGGAAACACATATGGACTTACCCAACGATTTCCAATTATCAACAAAACAAAACCATCAAGGATCAATTTGTCATGAACCCACCAAAACCTCCTGTGCTCCAAACGTATTTCAGGCGCAAAAACAAGGGCAATGAAGTAACTCATTAGGGAGTGAGCTGGACCAATCAAATGAAGACAAAAAAAATTGACTGGTGTTACATATTGATTTTTCCTTAGTGGAAAAGGCATTCTGAAATTTGAGAGTTTATCTTTGTATTGTAAAATATCATTGGTGTATTTTCCTTGTAGTTTGGTGTGCTGTCATCTTTCCCTAAAAAGGGTTTCCTTGTACTGACTTCTTTTTAGCAATTCAAGTTATCCATCTCCTTTAGTCGTTATTATTCTGCAAGCATTTTAAAGTTACCATCGTTACAACTTGGTATCCAAAGCAACCACCTGGGAAGAGGGTCAAAAAATGGCTCTGATGCAAGGGGAAAGGCTGGGCTCCATCGAAGCGAAGTGGAGGAGCTTCGCAATAATTTTCCCGGAGTAGAGAGAAGAGTGAGCAGTTTCGTGCAAATGTGGAGGAGTCACAACGACAACTCCGGGAAGGGTAAGCGCGTGTGTCGTCGTAGCTGGCGGGAGGAGGAAAGTGGTAAGTTGAGGGATACATACGAGCTTGGTGACAGTGGTGAACCGTGGGTGGACCAGTCCTCTGTAGTTTGGACCACCGCCATCGCGTCCCCTTGGAGGCCGTTTCACGCGATGCCGAGTGGGGTTCCCCACAATCAGGCAACCACAGGGACGGCGGTAACTGGAAGCACCGCAAGTTGGACTTGGCCACTTTCGACGGAAGAACCCCCGATGGGTGGATCTTGCGGGCGGAACGCTATTTCGCCTTCTACGCCTCTCGGAGGAGGAGAAGTTGGAGCTGCAGTGGTGTCGTTTGATGGTGAGGATTGTCGTGGTACCAATTCGAGCACCGACGCCGCCCTAATACGCCCGTTGGGAGAACCTAAGGGTGTTACTTCTCCGTCAATTCCGGGCCACCACGCCGACACACTCCACGAGCAATGGTTGTCTAATGCTCGGACAGGAAGTGACGGACTACCGTCGGGAATTTATTGAGCGACATCGCTCCTCTCGGTAATATACCTGACCGTTGATTTAGGTCATTTTGTTAAGGCCTGAAGCCAGAAATTCGGCCGAGGTCAGGTTACATGGGCCTCAACCTTGGAACCAGCTATGGAGTTGGCACTCAAGGTTGAAGACAAACTGAGATATTTCCATCTTGGAAACCTAGTGGACTAAAGGCCATAGCTTTTCAGTCACCTAATATGGCATCGGCCCACTAATTCCAACACTCAATCCACTCATCCTTTAATACCAAATCTGTCATACCATCTACCTTATTTCAGTCACAAAAAACAATCCTCTGTCTTCCACCAACTCGCCTACTACTAAGGCACTAGTGCTAGCCTCCTCGCAACGCGAGTCGCTGGAAATCCGTGAAGGCTCTCAACTCAGGAGTTACAGTAAGAGGGGAGAACAATTTGTGCTTTCGGTGCGACGCGAAATGGATGCAAACCACAAGTGTTAGCGGAAGGAACTTAGTTGTGATTTTAGTGGGGGGAGAGAGCTACGGTGACGAGCGCCGAAACAAAGGAGGATACAGATGACGACGGGAGTCCGACAAAAGTAGGTGGGATTGTCCTTGTGCACGGTGGTAGGCCTCACTAAACCCACGCACCATGAAGTTAGTGGGGACCATTAATGGAGTCGAAGTGGTGGTCATGGTGGACCGGGGCCACCCACAACTTTGTTTCCCTTTCCACGGTGTAAATCTTGGATGCGGGTGACTGGGACCAAGTTCGGGTGTCCTTGGGAACTAGAAGGGTGGAAATTGTCGTGGTAGGTGTGTTGGAGTGGAATTGTTGCTTCAGGGGACTAAAGTGAAAGAGGAATATCTTCCCTTGGAATTGGGTAATCAGATTTGATACTAGTGTCAGTTGGTTGGCCAAATTTGGAGAGATCACTACCCAATTAGAAGCACCTATGGATGCAATTCACGACAAGGCAGGAAGGTTGAATTGATTAGAGACCATCTCTTAGGGAAACACAAATATCCTTGAAAGTCTATGCTTAGGACGATAAGGAAGGAAAGAGGAGGCATCCTAGTTGAGTTGAGCGAGCTGGAGAATGGAGTTGAATCGAATGCTAGTAGGGCTGAGAAATATCCTACTATTTGCAGTAGGTGGTGCAGCCGATACAGGGGTTTCATATCCCTCGGGACTACACCTCGGAGGAGAAGGAGCATGCGATTGTCATGAAGAGGCAGTAACCCCCCTTTAGTGTAGCGCGTCCTATCGGTTACCACAAGTTCAGAAGATGAGATTTGAAAAATTGGTCAAAGAAATGTAACAAGCCGGCATAATTCAAGCGTCCACTAGTCCATTTTGCTAGTCCCGTTGCTCTGGTCAAGAAGAAGGATGGTGCTTGGCGTTTTTGCGTCGATTATAGGGCGCTCAACAAAGAAATGGTCCTGGACAAAAGTACCCATACCGAGTGATTGACGAGCTTCTTGATGAGTTAAGTGGGTCACGTGTGTATACCAAGCTTGATCTTAAGTCGCGGGTACACAAAATCAGGGTCCGGAGGAGGACGTGCCAAAGACAGCGTTTCGGACGCATGAGGGGCATTATGAGTTTCTAGTTATGCCTTTCGGCTTGACTAATTGCTCCGGCGACTTTCCAATCATTAATGAATGAGTTATTCACGGCCCCACCTTGTAAGTTCTGTTCTCGTATTTTTCGATGACATCCTAATTTAGTTGTGTATGAAAATGCTCATGTAAACATGTCGCTATTGTTGGAATTGTTGAACATCATTGTTTATTTGCTAACCTTAAGAAATGTGAGTTTGAGGAGAGAAAATCTCCTATCTTTTGGGCATGTCATCAACAGGTGAAGAGTGGCAGCAGACCCCGAAAAGATTCGAGCCATGGTAGCTTGGCCCATTTCGAGAAACATCAAGGAGCTTCGTGGTTCTTGAGCCTTACCGGATAATTACCGTAAATTCGTCCAAGGTTATGGACAGATTGCAGCCCTTTGAGCCGATCAGCTCCGCAAAGACAATTTTAGTGGAACGGAGTCAGCACAAGCGCTTTGAGGCTCTGAAGAAGGCAATGACTTACGTTTCGGTCCTCGCCATGCCTAACTTCAACAAGAATTTGTGTTGAAACCGACGTTGGGTTCATTTGGTAGTACTAATGCAGGGAATCGACCCATAGATATATAGTAATTTGGGTCCCGAGCTCGCCTTAAAGGTCAGTATATGAATGGAGTTTGATGGCTATACGTGTTCGCTGTTTAGGAAATGGAGGCATTATTATTGGTTGGGCCACGGTTTGTGGTTCGTACCGATCAAAGAAGCTTGAAATATTTGCTAGAGCAGAGGCTTGTGGGGGCTGATTTTTAGAGGTGGGTGTCAAAATTGATGGGTTTYAACTTCGGCATTCAGTACAAAATCGGGGCTGCGAACCGTGTTGCTGATGCCCTTTCACGTCGGGGGGAAGAGACGATCGAGCTGAAATCCTTGGTCACGMAAGGAGGGGTGGATTGGGCCTCCATCTAAGCACAATTGKAGAACRATCCATACATTCTGGAACTAGCTCAAAKTTGCCAGCAAGAGGACACAAGTAAGCTGGGGTTTACAGTGGAGGGGAACAAAGTCTTATAAAAGGGAAGGATTGTGCCACCACCAAACTCGCCCATCATTCAGGACTTACTTCTAGCCTATCATGACGGACCTATGGGAGGACATTCAAGGGAGTTGAAGACTTACCTTCGGATAGCTCGAGAATGGTACTGGTTGGGCATGCGAAAAACCGTTGCCAACTACGTTAAAGCTTGCTCCGTATGCCAACAAAATAAGACATTAGCTCAAGCACCTGCAAGACTTCTCCAACCACTTCCCGTACCTTCTCAAGTTTGGGATGATTTGACCATGGACTTCATTGAAGCCTTGCCAAAGTCAGGGGGATTATGATACAATCTTGGTCGTGTTCGATTGTCTCACCAAGTATGCACACTTTTTGGGCCTCAAACACCCCTTTATTGGAGTTTCAGTGGCTAATCTGTTTGTGAAAGAAGTAGTGAAATTACATGGATATCTGGCTACCATAGTATCGGATCGTGACAAGGTGTTCACTAATACCTTTTGGAACCAACTGTTTCGCTTACAAGGCACTACCCTCAAGAAGAGCACGTCTTACCACCCTCAAACGGACGACCAATCTGAAATAGTGAACAAAGCTTTGGAAACCTACCTCCGGTGTTTCGCTAGTGGCCAACCTAAGCAATGGTCGAAGTGGCTGCCATAGGCCGAGTTTTGGTATAACACCTCCACTCACACCTCGACCCAACTCACTCCTTTTAAGGCCTTGTACGGAAGGGACCCTCCTCCACTGGTTCATGTAGGTCACAGTTCCACCACGGTAGGCTCCTTAGAAGCCCAATTGCAAGAGAGGGATGCGATTTTGGATGATTTAAGGGTTCAACTGTTGAGAGCCCAGCAGAGGATGAAGAAGTATGCTGATGCGAAAAGAAGATAGCTTCAGATTGAAGAGGGCAGCCTTGTTTACCTCAAACTACAACCCTACCARCAACGTTCTTTAGCCAAGAGGCCTTATGACAAGCTGGCTCCTCGTTATTACGKTCCGTACGAGGTACTCCAGCGTGWGGGGGAGGTTGCTTATAGGCTGAATCTGCCGTCTACTAGCAGGGTACACCCCGTTTTTCATGTTTCCCAACYGAAACCTGTTGTRGGCCAATCTGTGGTGGCACAAGAGCTTCCACCCACTATGAATTCTGACTTAGAAATGGAGGTGCAACCAGAGGSTCTTCTGAATGTGCGTACTCTCTGCCATCCACAAGGTGATACCAAGGAGGTGCTCATCAAATGGGCCGGACARCCTGAGTTCRAAGCAACTTGGGAGGATGCTTCTCTCCTGCACTCTCGTTTTCCTCACTTCGATCTTGAGGACAAGATCGTTGTTCGGGAGGGGAGTAATGTCATGAAGCCACCAAAACCTCCTGTGCTCCAAACGTATTTCAGGCGCAAAAACAAGGGCAAGGAAGTAAATCATTAGTGAGTGAGCTGGACCAATCAAATGAAGACAAAAAAAATGGACTGGTGCTATATATTAATGCTGCCCTTAGTGGAAAAGGCATTCTGAAATTTGAGAGTTATCTTTGTATTGTAAAATATCTTTTGGTGTATTTTCCTTGACGAAGTATATCTTAATGTTTTATCACTGGCTTCGTATCAAGCTAGTAAGTTATTAGCTTGTTATGCATGTTATAGATGTCTCACTTTGTAAAAAAGATATATTTTTAGGCGATAAGCTAGAAATTCTAAAAGTAGAGGGTCCATATACCCAAAACGCCGGATATTCTTATGTAAAAACCATTTAAAAAAATTAAGGTCTAATTGTTTGATATTTAATGTTTTTTCACTCCATAATTATGTTTGAAAGAAAAAAGATTTTGTTTACATCCGGATAATAAAAAAACGTGAAGTTATAATTTTAATAGTTTTCATTATTAGAAACCTCCTAATACTCCGTATGTAGGACAAAGCAGTCGCTTGAGTTTAAAAAATGAGGACAAATCAGTAAAATATTCAATTTATAATAGTGAAGAGTATGTTGAAGCAGTTATTTTTAAAAATAATGAAGGAGCGTTGAAGAATTTTAGGAATGAATACCCCAGAAATTATACTCGGTGAATTAGGAAAAAAAACTGTAAAAAGGTGTATCTAAATGGAAATAGAACATGTCAAAAAAAATAGGAAATCCTATCGGCATGCCTCTAGGGCGCATGTGATAATTATGGAACAATACTGTAATGATGTATGGAAACAAGAGGGAGAAATATACGTTAGACCAAATATAACAAATGTTGTTTTTATTGTACTCTCGAAAAAATTATAAATTATGGTATTTTTTTAAGATGAGTATTTTAAATATTTATAACCACAGAATTTTCCAATGAAAAAATATTATCAAAGGTAGAAATAATGACACCCAACAGTCAGCAGGCACATGTGCATGCCCCGCGTGTACCCTGTTTAGTGTAAAGCCTGATTCAATCTTCTTTTGTCCGGTTGATAGTCCACTATGCGATGGTCCGAATTTAACTCCAAAAGTAAAGTAAAAATAACAATTAAAACTCCACATATTTGCGGGCCACGAACTCAATTCCGTCATGAATTGGGTCTCTGAAGATGGGTTTTCAATAACCAAGTCTTCCAAAAGACCCAAATGTCATGGTCCTCTTCATCATTATAACCCGCATGAAAAAACTACCAAGCAGTCCATACCTTAAATGTCATGAATTCCAGTTTGCTCTTAGCACATAATTCAGTATAAATAATATAAATCAACCACTATCTGTAAGTTCAATATTACATTATTTTGGGTTTACTATTAAGAAATCTTTTTTAACATGTTCAATACGGCATTGCAAGGTTTAAAAAACTAGACTCAAACCCAGCTTTATTTCCATTGTGATTTTGCAAGCCCAATCAACCACTCTCTTGTCATCCTCCAACTATCTTATTTCCCTCGCCCCAACCATTCTTACCCCATCAAGCGGATCAGTCACCATTCCCTTGTTGCTTCTATTCTGGCTCGTGAGCAGACCCAAAGCCCTTTACCAACATTGATCCACCTACACCACCACATTAACCATACCCACTTTCCTACCCAAAACCCACGATTCCCACTCCATACCAAGAAACCCCAAACCCCAATTGCCACACCATCCATCCACCCCACCTCAAAACCCACCACTCGAACCCACAAAACTAACCATCCGGGAAACCATTGCTCCATAGAGTATCATTTTCATGTTATTTTGCTTGCACAAACATGATAATTGTACCCAAGTAGATAGCTTACCTTCTCCGCTCTTTTTTAAAAGTTTTTCCATCATTTACTTTTGTCACTCGATGTCATAATCTCTACTTTAACCCACAATAATTATTTATAATTATGTTTGCATATAATTACGTGAGATCTCAGTAAGAGATTTTTACAATACTCCATTGATTTGTTTTATTAAAAGTTTTGGCGAATTATACAATTAAAGATTATATTGACACTTTTTTTTTCACGGATGGGGTTTCAGATATGTTTTGTTATATTCGTAGTGCAATTTTATCAAACGGGTGGAACCGTGGAACATCTAATAAAAAATACACGGGTATTAGTATAAAATTGTACCTCCTTTCGTAACGCAATAAAATACAATTGACTTTTCACGTATTTTTAGAAAGAGATTTAACAATGTAACGAGCAAATTAGTCAAAAAATAATTTTAACAATGAAGAATATGATTATAAGTTTATTGTGTTAAAATTATTTTGATTAATTTGCTCGTTTACTATGTTAAATCTCTTCTCAAAAGCATAAAAATTCAATTGTGAGCTTGCCTAATCCATCCATTGGATGTCCCCAAACATGGGATATTCAAAGCAGTTTGGTAAATACATTGTCATTTATCTTTCTCTTTTTTTTTAAATTTATTTACCAAATGTCATTGGATATCTCCTATTTGGGACATCCAATGAATGGACTAGGATTTTCCATCAATTGTAGTTTTTATTGCTCGGAGGGAATATAATACTTCCTTAGTATCGGTTTTAATCGCAAACAAACTCATTCGCACGGACTCCTAGACATAATTTATAAAGTAAGATTAAATCATGTAATTAAGCTATTAATGGAAGAGTAGTGGGGGTGGACGAAACACCAACACACCACCCACCACACACCTGGCATCATCCACCAGTTGCAACCACATTACGACCTAAACCACAACTCACCCCACCAATAAGCCCAACCACCATGATAGAAACGAACCACGAATCACCCTCCACAAGCCCTAAATGCGCGTATCATGACCACCACCTACCCTTAACTACAAGCTGCCGCCAGATCTAATCGGAGCCCACAACCACTTGCTTCGACCACATCAGCGACCGGTTTGGAACCCTTTTGCGAACCCCAATTTGCAATCGAACCCCAATAAGTGCAAACCCCAATCTGCACGGAACACTTGCTTGACCCTAATCGAACCACTTGTGCCAAACCCAATCACACACTTGCGCAAACATCGAGCAAGTATGCGAATAACAATGAACTCCAAGAGCCATGAATTACTGGGTAAATCTGATTGGGCACATTTGGTAGATTTTTCTGGCAGGTTTTTAGAAGTTGTGGTGGGTTGACGTCGTGTTGGGATTTATAATCCTGAATATTCTCCATGGCAATATTTTAAATTGGCCGCTTTAAGTTTTTTTAGTTGATATAATTATTATATTTTATTATTATTAATATTATTTATTATTATTTTTCATTATCTTTTGTTATTTATTATTATTGTGTGTTGCTTATTTTTAGTGCTATGTGATTTGTGGTGCTATTATTGTTTTAGTGGTCTAAGCTTGATTGCTTGGCCAACTTTATATGATAATTAGATGGTGTGGTAATTAACTGTTTTGTACCTAGTTAATTCATGTTTTATTAAATCTTTTTGGCAATTGTAAAGCTCTTGATTACCACCTAAAATCTTTTTTCATTTTCTCATCAAAAATTCAGAAAATCAAACACAACCCTTCTTCTCCCCCTTTTGGCCGGTTATAGTAAGTGAGTGGCACATTATGCCACGTGTCAATCTTGGAATGGTTACAAGAATCCAACATGGCACGAGATTTCACGCACATGTCATGAGTCAAGTGGCTCTGATCCGTATAACTTCAACCGGAAACTGGCGCACCTCGTAAATCAAATCGCTTAAGCAAGCAAAAAGATGCAACTACGCTTAGATGGTGAAAAGTGTCACACATCCAAGCCCCCAAGGTACAAGGCAATTCCTATAAATCCCCTTGAGAGCCTCATATTTCACACAATTTTTCATACATTGGAGAGCATTTATCTCATACTTAAGCAAGTATAGACGTTCTCTCTCTAACTTCTCTCTACATTAAATCGGAGGGGAGATAATCCAAAAAGATTATCTCCTTCTTACATGTGCTAAGGAGCTTGGGAACGAAGAAGCGCCATATTCCTCTCCGAGTTCCAATCCAAGTCAGCTTCCTGAAGTAGCATTGACGGGAAGCCTCCACCCTTCTATCAACCCTGCAACAGAAGAAAATCTTGTAGCGTGCCAAGCGAAGACTTGCTACAACAGTAGACCTTTGGGGTGATTTTGTCCTATTACATGGTTCTTTCAATAGCATTAATACTAT
>SNQN01002497.1:0-22008 GCA_008642245.1 Bassia scoparia | reverse complement strand
GGGTGCCGAAGCGGATAGCCAACTTATATGATAATTAGTGTTTGTTTTTAATTACTGTTTTGTACCTATTAATTCATGTTTATATTAAATCTTTTTGGCAAATTGTATAAGCTCTTGATTACCACCTAAAATCTTTCATTTTTCTCATCAAAAATTCAGAAAAATCAACCAAACCCTTCTTCTCGCCTTTTGGCCGGTTATAGTAAGTGATGTGGCACATTATGCCACGTGTCAATCTTGGAATGGTTACAAGAATCCAACATGGCACGAGATTTCACGCACATGTCATGAGTCAAGTGGCTCTATCCGTATAACTTCAACCGAAACTGGCGCACCTCGTAAATCAAATCGCTTAAGCAAGCAAAAAGATGAAACTACGCTTACATGGTGAAAAGTGTCACACATCCAAGCCCCCAAGGTACAAGGCAAATTCCTATAAATAACCCCTTGAGAGCCTCATATTTCACACAATTTTTCATACATTGGAGAGCATTTACTCCAACTTAAGCAAGTATAGTCTCTCTCTAACTTCTCTCTACATTAAATCGGAGGGAGATAATCCAAAAAAGATTTTCTCCTTCTTACATGTGCTAAGGAGCTTGGGACAAAAAGCGCCAAGTCCATCTCCGAGTTCAACCAATCAGCTTCCTGAAGTAGCATTACGGGAAGCCTCCACCCTTCTATCAACCCTGCAACAGAGAAAATCTTGTAGCGTGCCAAGCGAAGACTTGCTACAACAGTAAGACCTTTGGGGTGATTTTGCTCCTATTTACATGGTTCTTCAATAGCACTTATACTATCATCCTTCTTCTTTCTTCTCTAAAAAAATAGCAAAACACACACAACCTCTCCTGCTCATTGGGCTGCCGAAAAGAGTCCTTTCTTTGAGTAATTTTTTGAATGATTAATTGGTTTATTCAACCCTTGATTCAAGGTGTCATTTGCAATCCGTTGGGTATTTTCCTTGGAGTTTTTTCTTTAAATCCTCTTAAGGAGTGTTTATTTTCTCCAAAATTCAGTAACGTAAGCGCTTTCTTTATGAGTCTTTGTTTCTGATTTAAACATAGAATTCATGTTTAGGATTAATAAAATTGGAAAAGTTTTGATTGGTTTTATGTGATAATTTTGTTTTAATTTATTTTATGCAAATTTTCTGTTGTAATATTCCTATGACTTGTTGAGTGATTTAGAATTAATTTAGAATATTTATTTGTAATTTTTGTGACTTGCCATAACATTTATTTTGCAAGTTTTCTTAAATTCCCAGATTAAACGTTTATTAGGCTGAATCTGTGAAATTTTGTTCTGCATGTATTTTTGTCGCTTTTTTGTTGAAAAATTTTTTTAGTCCTTATTAATCCCTTAATTTGATGGGTAATAATTGTATTTTCTGGGTCATTAGTTAATACCTCAATAAAATTGTTTTTCTTTGTTTTTTCTAATAAACTAATTCTGCAGTTTGTTAATTCGAAAATAATTAATTTGCTAAAATCATTAATCACATTTTTCTGGCTCCTAAAATGTGTTTAAACAGGAGCGAATGTTCAAAATATTTGGTTGATTTTTGGTTACTTTAATTAATTAAAAGGAATTTCTAACACAATTTATTCAGTAATGTTGTTTTACACATGTTTATAAATTCTATACATTATTTTCTATGTTCTAAAATAAATAATTCCTATAATTTCAGTACTAAAATGTTTTAATCGTTTTAATGGTCTAATATAATTTGGTTAATTAAAATAATTCTTCTTGGAATTCCTAATTCTAATCTATTTAATCAGTTTTGAACAGTTTAAATCTTATTTTTGAACATGCCAGCGGGAAAGTATTGTTTTTAGGCGTTAAAATTTGAATTTTAACATTTATCTGAAGTTTTAATAAATTTTTTTGAGTTATTTGTAAATTTTAAGATGTAATTTCGTTGTTTTTCAATTTATAAATTAATTAGCAAAATGTACAATAATCTATTCGAATTGTTTAAAACAGTTCTAAATACTTTAGGAACAATACTTAATTTTGTATTTAATTTTATTGTATAATTTATTTTAGTTTTTGGCTAATTTTTGGTGAATTAAAATGTTAATAACGTTTTAACTAGGTTCCCTTAAAATATGTAATTTTTAAGTCTGTTCGTCATAGTGGGTTTCTGATGAAGAGTTTTTAGGTCCCAAATCAAATAAACCCCAAAATGGTAGTGATTAGGTCTCTTTTCGGGGGATCGAACATGAAGAACAACGTAGATTAGTACCATGTTTTAATTAGGGTACTATGAGAGTAATTTTTTTTGCGAGAAATTTCAAAATTGTAAACTATCAACTAATAACCTAGTAAGACGAAACAAAGTCTTCACAAACTAAAGGATCTAGGAGTTTATGTTCGAACTCAATTCCACGATTAGGGAACTATGCTTACTATCCAATACAAAATTTCGGGACAAAACGCTCACACAATAGCTTTCTTGCCGCGTCTCCGCTAGGCCCCAAATCAAGACGTTTGAGTCTAACAATGAAGGATGAAAACGTTATCCCTTAAGGCCTCACCAATTTTCACCCTTCAATTAGAACCACATAAACCAAGAGCAAACCTACCATCGCTAAAAACCCTCAAGTCCTCTTAAGCAAACTCAAATTCAATAGTCAAAGCATGAAAAGCAATCTATACACTCATAGACAAAGCATAACAAGACCACCAGATTACAAGAATTAACTTTGGCCACAAAAACTCCTAGCTTCACAACACTATCAAACTACTTCTCTCCTTAATTCATCAAGCTAGCAAGTCATAACCGCCAATCAATTTATAAATGTTCCTTCCCATAAACCCTAAAAACAAAACTACCCACTAATCATGATTGGAAAAGCGAATAAAACAAACATAGGAAACCATCTAACACTACTATCATGCTTGAGAAATTGATTAAGCTACAGATTAATAAGAAATAATCAAACTCAAAACTACTCATTATTTCTAAGCAAAAGCAAGTAACAAAACAAGGAAAAAACAATAAAAAGAAAACAAAACGAGAAAGGTTGAGATTGATTACCAAAAATGAAGAACTAAATGAATTGAAAATTTTTATTGATAGAAATTCAATTACAGCTAATCTCTTCTCGCTCCAAACCCTAAAACTAATTCTAACCTAAACCTAAAACAAAGAAATGAGAAGTGTGTGTGTGAAAAACTCTCAAAGAGGGTATTTTATCCCTTTAAACCAAGGCCCAAAAAACGCAATCCACGCGTGAAATCTATGGTCGCTCTTGGCGGAGCGTCTCCTCAGTACTGGAAATGACGCTTAGGAGCGACCAGACTGTGCGAAACTCAAAATTTGAAACGCTCATACTTTATTAGACTTCAATTGCAAGCGTTCGATATACTGTGGAAAGCTCTGGATCTCTAGTTTCTAATTCAATATAACCATGCATCTAAATTCGTTTGTATACGAAAGTTATGGCCAAAATGGTGAAGTAGTTTGAAAATTGATTTTGGACTTCTTCCACTTGCCTTCCAACCTTCCATAGCTTCTTCCATATGCTAGACACCTCCATGCCTCTAAAGACCTCTTGCCTCCAATCTCCTCCAAAGAGCCTGACCTACAAATCACTCAAACAAATGTCAAAGTAGTGCTAACCTTAAAAACACATCGAAATTGCATCATTTAACAATTAAGGTTCAAAACTCTAATGTGATGCAATGAGAGCATAAAATGGACTAAATATACAATTAGGCTCAAAATAAGGTCTAAATGAGGGTTATAGAATGAGTACGATAAGTGGCCCTAAAAACCACTTATCAGTTTCTAACTATAGTTTTTGTGCTAACTTATTGTTTGGTCTCATGCTTAATTACATGATTATGAAGAATTTATTTGTTTTTTATGTGCCTTTTGATTTAGATTACTTTCTCAATTGTTTTGCCAAAGTTTGAATGTGAACTTGAACTGATTTGTGCTTGTTTTGAGTTGATTTTGACCTTATTTGATTTTAATCTTACTTCACGGAATTGTAACTTATATTAGGAAATGTTCATTGTGCTTTGGTTCTTAAGGTAAGTATATAGGGTACCTTGAAAACATTGGATTTAATTTGGTTTCGTTAATGGATTTGGTTTTAAGAATTTGTTATAGGCTGCTACACCACATCTCATCACGCTCAGGCAAAAAGATACAAATAACGATGTTAACTTTAAAATGCTTGCAAATTAATAACAGCTAAAAGGAGATGGGATTACTTGAATTGCTAAAAAGAAGTCAGTACAAGGAAGAACCCTTTTTAGAGATGAACAGCACACCAAACTATGAAGTAGGAGTAGTAAGTTACATACTAGATTTAACCTGTGCAATAATAGCACGGAAAAAGTGACATACCTATATAATTCGAAAAAGATCTATTATATCGATGTTTATAAGGGTTTTAATCATAAAATGCTTATCATCTTTTTTTTTGGGAAATTCTATATGGTGGCATCAAGTTTTGGCAAAATCCACACGGTGTCAACCTAATTTTTCCTATTCTACACCGTGGCCTTAAGGTTTTGRGAATTCCACACYGTGGCCTCGAGTTTTTATTTTTACATATGGCAACAAGCCTAACTTAAAACAATTCCTAACCACCTAACCCACTTCCCCAAACCACCCAACCACCACCATTCTCTCTCCTGCGAGCCACCACCCCAGCCACGTCACCCCCACCACACTCGCAACCACTTTAACCACCTAACTATTCCACCTAGTCAAACCACGCATCGCCATTTTTCTCCCTCATCATCCCCAGATTCCCCACCACCGCTCAGCAGACCCCGCTGTCGCCGCAATACAACTACGTCCTCCCCCACCACCACACTCACAGCCATGTCGTCCACCACCAACCAATTTATCCCCAATTCAAAAATTAGGGTTCTTCCCTAATTTTCCCCCAATTCGAAAATTTAATTCAAGTATTGTTGTTCGTTTCAATCAAATTGAATCCCCTCAATTTCATTTCAATTTACTTTTGCAATTCTTGCTTTTCATATGGTTATTTTCAATTTGAAGAGCAAAATTCGAATTTCCCCCAATTTGATTTCGAAGGGTCAGTGTTAGGGGTTTTCGAAGCTTGTTGGGTGGCAGCTGCATGGTGGTTGTTCGTGTAACACCCTAATAATTCTCCCTTTTTTCCTGCGAAATTTTTAATTGAAGATACGGAGAACTATTGACATATTATCGCCACGTGTAAAAAGGTTTCGGCTTATTCAGAATATTGCAGCGGAAAATGACTAAACCAAACACAACTTTTAGGAAAACCATCAAAGAATTTAAAACCGTACAACTTGGAACCAGCTTTTTCCCTTTATAAAAAAAAACGAGGATATATATTTTAGCAAACTAACAAAACTTGAAAACCATTTTATCCAATTATAAAATACTAAAATTTTCGGACGGAACATTAAACAACAGCCCAAGAATATAACACTTGAACACTCCCATAACCCCAACGTTGCAAATGCACATGTATAGCCATCAACAWCCTGCACAATCTTGTGAAAAGTTTGCTCCCCATAATTTCSAAATGAAATAAGGATCATCACAAGTCCACCAAAAGAAGGAAAATGTGGACGACACACAATACWYAAAAACACACGCAATCAGTAAAGCTGAGKACATAYTACTTACGAAACAAGAAAACAAATGGACAACATCTCCCCTAAAAATGAACATACCAAGTTACGACACCTGCTAAGAAACAAAAGAAAAACCCAACGGTGGYGTTCACACCCACTCAACAACATTTTATACAACCCAAAGATCCAAAATAACTCATTCCTAATCAAAAAATCATATAMAACTRCTCCCAAACATCTCTATCCCAACATCATCAATCGCTCCTGTTAATTAAATTAGTACCTGCAAGAATAGTTTACTCGACTCCAATACATGACTCAATATAGTTTATTAYATTTGTTACRATTCGAGCAATAGACAAGGTTGTCCAATTAATAAAGGAATAATAAATAATAAATAATAATAATGAATAATAAAATTATATAACTATAATCAACATTACAAAAAGACTTAAAGGCGCAATTTAAAGTAATAGCCATGGGTGCAGAATATTCAGGATATTATTACAACCGCACAACGACGTAACCACCACCAAACTCTATAAAAATCTGAACAGAAAAGAATTACCAAAACCATGTTGCCAATTATCAGATTTACCCAGAATTTCATGGCTTCTTAGAGAGTATCATTGATATATCGCATACTTATGCTCGATGTTCTGCGCAAGTGGTGTGATTGGGTTTGGCACAAAGTGGTTCGAATGGGTTGCAAGCAGAGTTGTTCCGGTTATGCAGATTGGGAGTTTGCACCTTAATTGAGGGTAAATCGATTGCCAAATTGGGTTCGCCAAACAGAGGGTTCCAAAACCGGTTCGCTGATGTGAGCGTCGAGCAGTGGATTTGTGGCTCGTTAATCAGGTAGGCGAGCAGCTTGTAGTTAATGAGAGTGGTGGTGGTCATGATACAGCGCATCATAATAGGCTTGGTGGAGGGGTGATTCGTGGTTCCGTTTCTATTCATGGGTTGGGTATGGGGCTTATTGGTGGGATGAGTTGGGTGTTTTAGGTTCGTAATGGTAGTTAGCAACTGGTGACTGATGCCAGGTGTGCGTGCGTTGGGGTTGGGGTGTTGGATGTTCGTACCCCCCAGCTACTCTTCCATTAATAGCTAATTACATGAATTATCTTACTTATATATTATGTCATACGGAAGTCCGTGCGACTGAGTTTTGTTGCGGTTAAACGATACGTTAAAAGAACGTCACCCAATTTCATATATCCCTCCGATAACGCCAATAAAACTACAAATTGCTATGGCCACAAAATATACCTACTAAGTCACATTCATTGGACACCTCGTCCCAAATATGAGATAATCCGAATGGAGGCAATCATTGGTTAGATAATAATTGCCAAAAAAAAAGAGAGAACACATATAGAAGAGTGACCAAGTGTATGTTAACCAAACATGCTATTGAATATCCATGTTGTGGGACATCCAATGGATGGGATTAGGCAAGCCTCACAATTGATTGTTTTATGCTATTTCCGAGAATGAGACTCCGTTAAACATAGTAACAAACGAGTCCAAATAAATCAAAAATAACTTTATAACACAATAAAACTACATATACCTCCATATATCTCATTGTGTTAAAATATTTTGACCTCATATTCGCGATCGTTTACGCATTGTTAAATCTCTTTCTAAGAAAATAACGTGAAAATCAATCGTTTAAATTTTATTGGCAGCTCTACGAAAGGGAGAAATACAATTTCCGTAATAGCTATATACCTCGTGTATCTTATTTAGATGTTCCACGGTAACACCCTGTTTGATAAAATTGCCTAGAAGCAAAAAATCTCATTCAATAAGTCTACAATCCTTTTAATTTATGATCATTCCAAATTTATAAAAAAATCATTAGAGTACTTGTAAAATCTACGAGATCTCACGTAAATATATAAAATATCTATCTCTATTGCAAAATATATATAAATAAATTATGATGGAGTTAAAAGTAGAGATTAATGAATAGTGGCAAAATAGATAAATTGTGGAAAAACTTCTTAAACAAAAAGAGGAGTTAGTATATTACTGTGCGGGTACAATCACCTATATACCATGTTTTCGTTTGCAAGCAAAGAAATAACATGAAAGTGATACTTACTCTATGATCAATGGTTCTCCCCGGATGAGTTAGGGTTATGTGGGTCGAGTGAGTGCGGTTTGACGTGAATGGTGGTGGATGGTGGCAAATCCGGGGTTGGAGGTTTCTGGTCCCTATGGAGATAAGGGATAGCGTGGGTTTTGCGAGTAAGGAAGGGGATATGGTTAAGTGGTGGTGTGCGTGGTCAATGTTGGTTAAAAGCGCTTCTAGGGTGAAGATAAGAAATGGGGAATGGTGACTGATTCCCTTGTATTTGGAGGTTAATGCGAATGGTTGGGAAGGGACCCATAACAAAATAAGGTATAGTTGGAGCAAACAAAAAGCACGTAAACCGGACGATGGACGAGCCCAGTAGATCAACTACCAGATTTACCCGAAATAAAGCCCAAACCACATCTGATCATCCACAACAAAAACAATAGAACAGACACTGATCAACAGAAACAACAAACAAAACCAATAAGCAATGAAGAGAGTAGGTTGATTGGCCTAAGCATAATCACGAAATGGGAACCACTAAAGCTGGTTGCAAGTACGTAGTTTTAAACATCGCATGCGCTACTGACATGTTAAAAAACTTCTTTAATAGAAATAAACATATAAATATGTTAAAACCTATATATATGACTAACAAGATAGTGGTTGAATTCATAATTTACTAGTACTACTGAATAGGATGTGCTTAAAGCAACTGATATCAGGGACAGTTAAAGTGATTGGACTGGCGGATAGATAAGTTTTTAATTACAGGGGTCTTATTAAATTGATTGAAGATGACCATGAAACAATTCTGGGAGATCTCTTGGGAAGAACTGGTTATGAAACCCAGCTTCAAGCCAGTGACCAATTCATGGACGGAATTGAGTTCGTGGGGCCCGCAAATATGTGGAGTTTTAATTAGAGTATATTATCTTTAACACATTTGGAGTCCAAAATCGAACAATCGGCATAGTTGGACTATACACCACCGAGACACAAATAAGAGATGAATCAGACCTTACACTAACAGGGTAACACGCCGGGGCAATGTTCACATGTGCCTGTCTGATGTTGGTGTCATTATTTCTACCTTTTGTAATTTTTTTTCATGGAAAATATCTTGGTCTCATCAAAATAACTTTAAAAATAATACTCACAAATACTTAAAAAACATATACCATAATTATCTATAAAATTTTTTTCGAAGACCCAAGTACAAATAAACTGGAAACATGTCTGTTATATTTTGTTCTAACGTATAATCATTCTCCTCTTGTTCCATAATCAATCTACATGTCATTGTTCCATACATTATCACATGGCGCCCTAGAGGCTATGCCGATAGCATTCCATTTTTATTTGACACCATGGTCTATTATTAACACCATTTAGTCACACTCCTTTTTATATCCTATCACCAGTTTTTTTTCCCTTTAAAAAATTTTTTTTTTCCCCCAAGACCGAGTTATATGATATCGGGTATTTATAACTCAATTTCTGCCCAACCTCCTTTCATTATATTTTAAGATCCCATATCAACATACTTCACTATTTCCCATAATAAAAAATTATTTAAATCTTTCTCATTTTTTGAAACTCGCGTTGTTTTCCTACCATACGGAGTTATTTAGGAAGTGTTTCTAAATACAATGACACCCACACTATTTAATAATTAAACTTCATGTTTTTTATATTAATACCGCGGATGTATAAAAATTTTGCAATCTTATTTTTGTTCTTTTTTCACAAAAAACATGAATTATGGAATTGTGAAAAACATTAAATAATCAAACAATTAAGACCTAATTTTTTTAAATGGTACATAAGAATATCCCGTTTTGGGTATATTGTAGACCCTTCTTACTTTTAGCAACTCAGCATCATATCGCCTAAATATCTTTACAAAGTGCAGAGCACCTCTATAACAATTGCAATAAAAAAGCAATCAACTTACTCAGCTTGCATACGAAGCCAGTGAAGTGAAAAACTATAAGAAATTAAATCTTCAGATCGAAGTAACTGTTTTAAACCATTTTAGAGCCAGAAAAATGTGATTAATGATTTTACAAAATTAATTTTCAGAATTAACAAACTGCAGAATTCAGTTTATTASAAAAACAAAGAAAAACAATTTATTTGAGGTATTAAACTAATGACCCAGAAAAATACAATTATACCATCAAATTAAGGGATTAATTAAGGACTAAATAAAATTATTTCAACAAAAAAATAGCACAAAAATCATGCAGAACAAAATTCACATATTCACGCCTAAAAAAAAACAGTTTAATCTGGAATTTCAGAAAATTGCAAATAAATTTATGCAAGTCACGAAAATTACAAATAAATATTTCTAAATTAATTCTAAATCATAACAAGTCATGGAAAATTATTACAACCAGAAATTTGCATAAAAATAAATTAAAACAAAATTATCAACATAWAACCAATAAAACAATTTTCCAATTTTATTAATCCTAAACATGAATTCTATGTTTAAATMAGAACAAAGTCAAAGAATAGCTAGTTACCTGAATTTTGGAGAAAATAAAACCCTTAAGAGCTTAAAGAAAACCTCCAAGAAAATACCCAAGGATTGCAAAATACACCCTTGAATCAAGGTTGAATAAACCCAATTAAAATCTTCAAAAATTACTCCAAAGAAAGACTATTTTCGGCAGCCCAATGAGAGGAAGAGGTATGTGTGTGTTTGCTATTTTTTTTTTAGAGAAGAAGAAGAAATGAAATAGTATAAGTGCCTATTGAAGAACCATGTAAATAGGAGCAAAAATCACCCCAAAGGTCTTACTGTTGTAGCAAGTCTTCGCTTGGCACGCTACAAGATTTTCTCTGTTGCAGGGTTGAWAGAAGGGTGGAGGCTTCCCGTCAATGCTACTTCAAGGAAGYTGRCCTTGGATTGGAACTCGGAGATGGATTGGCGYTTCTTCGTTCCCAAGGCTCCTTAGCACATGYAAGAAGGAGAATAATCCTTTTTGGATTATCTCCCCTCCGATTTAATGTAGAGAGAAGTTAGAGAGAGAAACGTCTATACTTGCTTAAGTATGAGTAAATGCTCTCCAATGTATGAAAAATTGTGTGAAATATGAGGCCTCTCAAGGGGTATTTATAGGAATTTGCCTTGTACCTTGGGGGCTTGGATGTGTGACACTTKTCACCATCCTAAGCGTAGTTGCATCTCTTTTGCTTGCTTAAGCGATTTGATTTACGRGGTGCGTCCAGTTTCCGGTTGAAGTTATACGGATCAGGAGCCACTTGACTCATGACATGTGGCGTGAAATCTCGTGCCATGTTKGATTCTTGTAACCATTCCAAGATTGACACGTGGCATAATGTGCCACATCACTTACTATAACCGGCCAAMAAGGGGAGAAGAAGGGTTGGGTTGATTTTTCTGAATTTTTTGATGAGAAAAATGAAAAGATTTTAGGTGTAATCAAGAGCTTATACAATTTGCCAAAAAGATTTAAATTAAAACWTGAATTAACTAGGTACAAAACAGTAATTAAACCAACACATCTAATTATCATATAAAGTTGGCCCAAGCAATCAGCTTAAGCCACTAAACAATAATAGCACCACAAATCACATAGCACTAAAAAATAAGCAAGCTAACAATAATAATAAATAACAAAAGATAAAAAATAATAATAATAATAATAATAATAATAATTATTAATAATATATCAACTTAAAAAAACTTAAGCGCAATTTTAAAATTCATGCCAATGGAGAATATTCCAGGATATTATTACAACCGCACAACGACGTAACCACAATCTAAAAATCTGCCACCAGAAAAAATCTACCAAAAATGTTGCCCAATTCAGATTTATCCAGAATTTCATGGCTTCTTGGAGTTCATTGTTATTCGCATACTTTGCTCGTGTTTGCGCAAGTGGTGTGATTGGGTTTGGCAAACAGTGGTTCAATAGGGTTAAGCAAAGTGTTCCGTTGCAGATTGGGTTTGCACTTATTGGGGTTCGATTGCAATTGGGGTTCGCAAAAGGGTTCCAAACCGGTCGCTGATGTGGGTTCGAGAAGTGTTTTTGTGGCTCCGATTGAGATGGTGGCGGCAGCTTGTAGTTAAGGATGTGGTGGTGGTCAGGATACGCGCATTATTAGGGCTTGGTGGAGGGGTGATTCGTGGTTCGTTTCTATTCATGGGTGGTTGGGGCTTTATTGGTGGGGTGAGTTGTGGTTTTTTAGGTTCGAATGGTGGTTGCAACTGGGATGATGCCGGTGGTGGTGGTTGGGGTGGGTGTTGTGTTTTCGTCCACCCCACATACTCTTCCATTAATAGCTTAATACATGATTTAATCTTACTTTATAAATATGTCTAGGAGTCCGTGCGAATGAGTTTTGTTGCGATTAAACGATACAAAGGAAGTATTTATATTCCTCCGTAACGCAATAAAAACTACAAGTTGAATTGGAAAATTCCTAGTCATTCATTGGATTGTCCAAATATAGATAATACGCATGACATATTGGTAAATAATTGATCAAAAAAAAGAGAAAGATAAATGACAATGTATTTACCAAAATGCTATTGAATATCCCATGTTTGGGACATCCAATGGATGATTAGGCAAGCTCACAATTGATTGTTTATGCTTTTGAGAATGAGATTTAACATAGTAAACGATCGAAATTAATCAAAATAATTTTAACACATAAAACTATATCATATTCTCATTGTGTTAAAATTATTTTGACCTAATTCGCTCGTTTACATTGTTAAATCTCTTTCTAAAAATACGTGAAAAGTAAATTGTTATTTTATTGGCTTACGAAAGGAGTACAATTTTATACTATACCGTGTATTTTTATTTAGATGTTCCCGGTTCCACCCGTTTGATAAAATTGCGTGAAAAAAAATTCAATATATATTTAATTGTATAATCCAAAAAATTATAAAAAAAAATCATTAAGTATTGTAAAATCTTACGAGATCGTAACGTAATTATATGCAAAATATATATAAAATAATTATTGGGTTAAAGTAGAGATTATGAATAGTGCAAAAAGTAAATGTGGAAAAACTTTTAAAAAAAAGAGGGAGTAGTATATTACTTGTGGGTACAATTATTCATGTTTGTTTGCAAGCAAAAATTAACATGAAAAGTGAATATCTCTGATGGAGCAATGGTTTCCGGATGGGGGTTAGGTATTTTGTGGGTTCGCGAGTGGTTGGGTTTTGGGTGTGGGGGTGGTGATGTGGCAATTGGTGGTTGGGGTTCTTGTATGGAGTGGGAATCGTGGGTTTGGGGGTAGGCAAGTGTAGTAATGTGGTGGTGTGGTGGTCAATGTGTTTAAAGGCTTGGTGAAGAATAGAATGGGAATGGTGACTGATCCCTTGATGGAGGTTAAGAATGTTGGGGAGGAAATAAGAATAGTTGAGGATGAAAGAGAGTGGTTGATTGGCTTAGCAAACATGAACAATGGAAATAAGCTGGTTGAGTATAGTTTTTAAACATGCAATGCGTACTGACATGTTAAAAAATTTCTTAATAAGTAACATATAATATGTTAAAATATTGACTACATGATAGTGGTTGATTATAATTTATTTACTACTGAATATGTGCTAAGAGCAACGAATCAGGGACAGTTTAAGGATTGGAACTGCGTAGATAAGTTTTTATTCAGGGGTTTATATAATTGATTGAAGATGACCATAAACAATTTGGGATCTCTTGGAAGAACTGGTTAGAACCACTTCAAGAGTGACCAATTCAGGACGGAATTGAGTTCGTGGGGCCGCGCAAATTGTTTGGAGTTTTAATTAGGTTATTATCTTTAACTACATTGGAGTCAAATCGAACAATCGGCAATAGTTGGACTATGCACGACCGAGACACAAAAAGAGATGAATCAGCCTTAACACTAACAGGGTAACATCGCGGGGCAATGTTCACATGTGCCTGTCTGACTGTTGTTGGTCATTATTTCTACCTTTTGTAATTTTTTTCATGGAAAATTCTGTGGTTATCAAAATATACTTCTAAAAAATATCACAATACTTAAAAAAAATACCATATATCTATAAATTTTTTCGAGACAGACAAATAACTGGAACATGTCTTTGTGATTTGTTCTATACGTATAATCATTCTCCCTCTTGTTCCATAACAATCTATTACTGTCATTAGTTCCATAATTATCACATGGCGCCCTAGAGGCTATGCCGATAGGCATTTCCTATTTTTTTGACATTCTTTGACCCATTCTATTGTACACCATTTATATCTTATTCCGTTATCCAGTTTTTTTCCTAAATTTTTTTTCCCCAAGACGAGTTATATAAATTTCGGGTATTTATACTAATTTCTCTCAACTCCTTTCATTATTTTTAAATCATAATCAACATATCTTCACTATTTAAATAAAAAATTTTTAATCTTTCTCATTTTTTAAACTCGCGTTGTTTGTCCTACATACGGAGTATTTAGGAGGTTTCTAATAAATGAACCCACTATTTAATATTAAAACTTCAGTTTTTTTATTATATCGTCGGATGTAAAAAATTCAATCTTTTTTTTTCTTTCAAAAACATAATTATGTGATGTGAAAAGCATTAAATAATCAAACATTAAGACCTAATTTTTTTAATGGTTACATAAGAAATGCCTCGTTTTGGGTATATTGAACCCTCTACTTTAAGCAATCAGCTCATATGCCTAAAATATCTTTACAAATGTGGCAGACACTCTATAACAATTGCAATAAAAAAGCTAATACTTACTAGCTTGCATACGAAGCAAAGTGAAAACTATAAGAATAAATCTTCAGTCGAAGTAGGAGTAGTATAGTTACATCCATACTAGATTTAACCTGTGCAATAATAGACGGAAAAGCCAAAGTCGACAAAATACACTATATAATTTCGAAAATAAGATCTAATTAATATCGATGTTTAATAAGGGTCCTTTAATCATAAAATGCATCTACTCTTTTTTTTTGGAGAAAAATTCTGCTATTATAGGTGCATCAGAGTATTGGCAAAAAAATCCACAACAAAAAGGTGATCAAACCTAATTTTTTCCTATTCTAATCACCGTGGCTTAAAGGCTTTTGGGTAATCTCACACCTGAGGCTTCTCGACGTTTTTTATTATTAACATAGGCAACAGACCAAGCTTAAAAAAACAATTTCCATAAACCACCTAAACACCCACTTCCCACACCAACCCACCCACCACACCACTATACTGCTCTCTACCTGCGAGCACCCAACCCCCAGCCACGTCACTGGAGCACCCAACCACACTACGCAACCATTAAACGCAGCCTTAATATTCCACATATCAAACCACGCATCGCAATATAATTCTCCACTCCTATCATGCCCAGATCCCCAACCACAACTGACTCAGACACAGACCCCGCTGTCGCCGCAATACAACCTACGGTCCTACCCACCCACCACACTCACAGCACCTGTCGTCCACGGCACCAACGCAATTTATCGCCCAATTCAATATATTTAGGTTATTCCTATTTCCCCAATTACGAAAATTTATAATTACAAGTATTGTTGTTCGTGTTCAATCAATTGAATCTCCTCAATTTCATTTCAATTTACTTATTGCAATTTCTTGCTTTTCATATGAGCTATTTTCAATTTGAAAAGCAAACTTAACGAATTTCCCCCAAATTTGATTTCGAAGGTTTAGGGTAGGGATTTTCGAAGCTTGTTGAAAGGTGGCTAGCTGCACTGGTGGTTGTTCGTGTAATCACCCAATAAGTTGCATCACCTTTTCCTGCGAAATATTTAACATTTCGAAGATACGGCTAGAACTATTGAGCATATCTATCGCACATTGTAAAAGGTTTACGGCTTATTCAGAATATTGCAGCGGAACCATATGCCTAAAACTAACAAAACTTTTCAGGAATACCATCAAAGAATTTAAACACTCCGTCAACTTGGAACCAGCTTTTCCCTTTATAAAAAAAAACGAGGATATACTATTTTTTGGGCAAACTAACGAAAACTCTAAAACATTTCATTCCAATTGATAATAATAACTAATATAAAATTTTCGGACGAACAGTTAAACAACAGCAGAATATAACATTGAACCCTCCATAACCCCAACGTTGCAAATGCACATGTATAGCATCACAACCTGCACAATCTTGTGAAAAGTTTGCTCCCCATAATTTCAAATGAAAAAGGATCATCACAAGTCACCAAAAGAAGGAAATGTGGACGACACACAATACACAAAAACACACGCAATCAGTAAAGCTGAGGACATATTACTTACGAAAAAGAAAACAATGCACACCATCTCCCTAAAAATGAAACATACCAAGTTACGACACCTGCTAGAGAAACAAAAGAAAACCCAACGGTGGCGTTCACACACCACTCAACAACATTTTATACACCAAAGATCCAAATAACTCATTCTAATCAAAAATCATAATAAAACTGCTCCCAAACATCTCTATCCCAACATCATCAATCGCTCCTGTTAATTAAAATAGTACCTGCAAGAATAGTTTACTCGACTCCAATACATGACTCAATATAGTTTATTATATTTGTTACGATTCGAGCAATAGACAAGGTGTCCAATCCCCAAGAGCACACAAGGTGCACAATTCAACCAGACACACTAAGTGCCACAATTCAACTAGACACACAAGGTGCCACAATTCAATCCCCCATGCTCCCGGCCCTCGAAAGGCATCACAAAAGTTCAATAAACCAGATGGAATGGGCGCGACTCCGTCACATAGTATATGAGATCTCAACTAACCTCATTTTGGATAAAATCTTTTGGATAAAATCGTTTAAAAATAATAGAAAAGAGATGCGTTGATCAAACGGCTTTAAGAAAAGTTGCGAAATGAACGCAACCCAACCCCTGATTGTTATACTCCAAACGTGCAACATCCAGAGTTTTAGTTGCTCAATTCATATTATATTTAAGTGTTAATATTATATCAACTTCCAATGAAGACACAAAACACATACATATTATTTTAACACAAACCAATTCCTTTAATTAAAAACCTGTTGGACAAGCAACTAACTCATCATTAAGATTGAATACTTCCCTTTACTCATTCATACATCATGTCATGCACGAGAGTAATAAAATCACCTCATGGAGTAAGTGACACTTGCCCCTCTTAATTCATCTTGTATTATAAATACCTAATGGGCAAGTTAGTATTTGACTCACTTAATTCAACAATAGAATAACCAGTTTATCAAAGACAAATGACTATAACAACCCTTCATATCAATCCTCAAGAGTAAGCCATTTTCCACATTATTCCTCTATTTTCACGAATATAGAACAGGACACAAATAAATAATTTATTCGTGACTACCAAACAATATCCATGGGCGTTTCCTACTCATGTCTCTAAGTTATCAAACATCCTCAAGCATACACAACAATCAAAGATTCCGCAAGTAGTACGCTCTGAAAAGAATACATTCAGCTATTTATTTTTCACTCTCAACAATAACTCAAGGAGAATTTCTCCTACAACCAAATGAAAATCAATTATTAATGATTCCTAACAAAAAATTACAGAAATACATATCCCTTGAAACCCCATAAAACTTTAGAAATCAACCTCCATCATGTTTTAAAGATAACTCAACCTGTGACGATAAACCATTCATTGATTTCTTTAAAACTTTACAAATTAAAATGTTACTAAATCACTTTGAATATGTTTAATAACTCTGCAAATATCAATAATTAACTTATATTTTCGTGCCAAATATTTTTGATTAATTTTAATAACAAAACATATTTTGTAATCGAAAACTGTCATCACATTAATGAATTTATTAAAATACTAAAACTCACACGAATATTTTTTAAGATTTCACACAAGGTGTATTAATGTATATAGAACACCCACACAAATTTCGTAAATTATAGATTAATATAAAAATAAATAAAAATCGAATACAGTGTCAGCAACCGGAAAAGCAGTCAGTTCAAAAGCGAATTTAATTAAATAGTAAATCAGCTTTTGAAAATTCTAATAATTTACAAAAAGTCCTCTTACTGTAGTATAGAATAGTCATACAAATTTTCGTAAATTATTAATGAACATAAAATATCAGGAAAAATCAGAAATCGAATTCTGCAACCGAAAAACTGTCAATTCGAAAACGAATTTGTTTAAAAATAGTAAAATTTCTTAGAAAATTCTGAAAAGTTTACAAAAGGTTTGTGTTAGTATGAATATCACTCTAACAAATTTTTGTAAATTATTGAAAATCAGAAAAATAAATAAAAATCGTTAACTAAACGACGCAATATATTAAATAACCCTAATTTCATAATTAAATAAATCTGAATTTTTCAATTGAAATCATCAATACAATCATAATATTAGAAATTCATAGAAAATCATACTCAAAATATTATTATAAACAATTTTGATTATAAAACTTCAATATTCAATGCAAAATTAAAACATGAATTAAACAAGAGGAAACAAAGAAAGCAAGGAAGAGGGGGAGAGACGACAGTAGGGGGTGGCGGGGCAGCAAGCCAAAACAGCCGGTGTTCTCCTCTTCTCTCTCACGCTTTGTTTTTTTAAAAAAAAAAAAGAGAAAGTGGCATATGAAAAACATAGGGAAAAAAATAAAATCCTTGCAGATTTAAATATTTAGCTAGGTAATTTTAAGATATCTTAATATTTTATTTTATTTATTTTGGATAAAGAGGAAAAATATAAGATTTCTTTTTATCATAAGATAAATTCAAAAGGAAATAGTAGAATCAAATAAAAAATATAGGGAAATCCAAGTTAATACATTAAGAATTCTTGCCTAGTCCAACTTTTACCGTTAAATTTTTTAATCCAAACATATCATTAAAAATACTCTATAAATTAATCCTGTGACAAGCTTATATTGCCGTTATGTGTGATAGTGGGTTATTGCTGGTTTCTAGGGTTAAAAAAGTAATATTCTACTTGTAATTAAAAACTAGTCATTAATTACTCACCCACTTTACATAATATTCGTTTCTTATTTTGACAAAGCCTTTCCACTTCTCTGCTAACCGTGTGTTTGCATGCCCAATTCCTCCATTGTTTGAAATTCATTCATCTCTTGCACTACCAATTGCAAGGCCTCTTTCAGGTTAGTTCTTTCCTTGATTGTTGTAAACTTTTTTCTCTATTTTTGTGTTTGAAATTGTTCGAAATTCGTTTACCAATTTTGTTTTCTTTCCTTTTTTTGTATAATTTTTGTGTATCTTTTTTTGCAAATTTGGTTGAATTGTTGTAGTTGTTGCATTTGATTTATGGTTTCCATTGCAGTTTCCTCGAGGATCAAAGTCATCCTCCAACAAAGTATTATCAACGTTGAGGCCAGTTGCGCGAATTGAACGAGGAAGAGTGATGCGAGCTTTGACTTGCCATTGCAGCTTTCGAAAGGAATTGAAAGTGAGAAGAACGAAAAAAACGACAGAGGAAGAAGATGAGGAATTGAAAGTGAGAAGAACGAAAAGAGGGGATAGAGGAAGAAGATGAGCAATTGAAAGTGAGAAGAACGAAAAAAGGGGACAGAGGAATTAGGAATTAACACCCACTTAACGACAAATATAAGTTGGGTGTCACAGGATTAATTAGAGAGTATTTTTAATGGTATTGTTTGGATTAAAAAAAATTTAATGGTATAAGTTGGACTAGGCAAGAACTGAATGGTATAAGTTGGAATTTCCCTAAAATATATATCGTTTTCATGAGATAAATCTAGGGTTGTATTTGGGCCAGGGCAGCTGGGGCGACAGCTCAGGGCCCCATTTTGATGTGATTTAGTTTGGGCGGTAAGGCTTTGGGCATGAATTATTTACAAAAAAAAAAGGTTAGGAAGCGGCAAAGAGGCGTATTGTACAAGTTCGCAAAGGCCAAATCATATGATCCATATCCTCTTACCACCAAAAAAAAATTAACCAAGATATCTTCCTTTAATTTTTATCATTTTTATTACGTTATATTGATTCCATTTTCAACTTTGGTTTCCAATGTAAATTTATTTCTTCTTGGAAATTTGCCATAACTAAGTATACTCCCTATTTTTAACCTTTTTCAAACAACTAATTTTCAAACAAAATCATCCAAAATTGAGTAATTCTAAAYGTTCCAAATTTAAATTATTGAAGAATTATTTGCAATCACCAATGTCACAAGAAAGGTTGAATGACCTACGGAGTAGCTAATATGTTACTCCAATCCGTCTTGTGTGGACCGGGTTTACAATAACTTTATTGTGAACCCATACAAAGTCACGTGACTTTTACAAACTAACTAATTATTATAWGCAAAGCATTACCCTTTACACCTTTCCCCAAGGCAGTGATATTTAATTACAATAGTATATAAAWTTTTCACATCTTAATTTTCCTRTGCATTATAAATGTACGTAGTGTTTCTTCCTGTGGAGTATAATATATTTAAGTTTTTCTTGTTAAAAAAAATGTGTTTGGCATTTATACATTTTTTATGGCACATATTTATATTATATGATATGTATGATATAATATCCTCGATCTGCACTTTATCTTATATTTATACTTGTGTGTGAAGTGTGAGATATATAATGTATTTGTGAAAGATATTGTGTATTTTAATACGATATAAAGTAATTTCGTATAATATATTTATATCTTATACTCGTGTCTGATATTATGTACTTTTGAACGATATTGTATACTTTAATACGATATAATATACTTCTGTATCGTATACTTATATCTTATACTCTTGTGTGAGATTGTGTACTTCTGAATCATAGTATGTACTTCTGAATAATATTGTGTACTTTGATACGATATAATGTAATTCTATATCATATATTTATATCTTATAATTGTGCGTGATATAATATACTTCTAAATGATACTGTGTGTTTTAATACGATCTATTGCATTTTTGTTTCATTTACTTATAACTTATAGTTTTGTGTGTGATATATGTATAGTACTGTGTCTAGATGATATGTGTACTTTGATACGTATATAACGTGTGACTCATCTATCATATACTTAGTAATCTTATACCGTGTGATAATATTATGAATTGAATGAGATATGCCACTTGTAATACGATATAATGTACTCAATATCATATAATTATATCTTATAAATCTTTGTTGATATATTAGTATGTAGATTCTTGAATTGATATCATGTCTAGTGTAATATAATATATATGTACTTCTTATACATTCATAATATAATATCTACCGTTGGCGATATGTGTAACGGGAGTACTTCTAAATGAAATCTGTTGTATTAATACAATACAATGTATTTGTGTGTATCATAATATTATCTGTAACTTGTTATAGAGCTGTGGTGTTATTGAGATACGCTGAATTATGAACTTGTTATGTTAATACGTTATGAAGCAAGGATCAGGGAACTCGGAATGTACTTGTGTATCTTAATATTTATCTGTATTGTTGATACTTGTGTGCCATTATTCAATACGTCTAAAATATACTGTGTACTTTAAATTACGTTATAAAACATGTCGTTTTGTATCATAAATATATATAATAATATAGATATATTATAATATAGTATAAGAATAATAATATAAGAGAGAGAGAGAGAAGAGAGAGAGACGGATGAGAGAGAGAGAGACGATGAGAGAGGTGGTTAGGATCTCCTAAAAACCTTCATTGTAAAAACTAAAACACGACATTTTACACAATAAATTCAGGTACTCATTTTTTGTAGTATGTATGACATTTTACGGATTACTGAGGGACATCTGTCATAAGTGTAGGACATTTTTACCGATTTAGGGGACATTTTTGTATTAGGCAGTTTTTCGAAATAAGAACATTGTCGTACAATTAGACGATTTTAACCATTTTAGACTATTCTCACATAAGCCATGTCACGTCCGACAATACATAGCGTGCAGCGCAGTACTCGACCGTCACCGCTGTTGCACTAGAATTTACGCAGCTACTCACTCAGCCACGTCAAACCTACAGTGTTGATGTGGCATGCTTGACTCAGTCATCCACGCAACGCCCCGTCACGTCAATCACTCACGATCCATGCCACAGTACAGCCCACGTCCAGGTCCGTAGCGACATGTGCTCTAATGTCGATCATGACCACCGTTAGCGGTTACGTCACGCCATGCTGACGTAACCGGCAGAGGAGCGTGGTGCCACATGCGCTTAGTGCCATGTTGCCGTACATCGGCCATCCGACTGTGGGCCTGATGTAGGATTTATGTGGCAAATTAGTTCAATGGAATGTGATTTAATTTCTAAGATGAATGGTT